>CAUYQG010089996.1:0-13442 GCA_963574415.1 Tarsius wallacei
ACCCTTGTTGATAAGGGGTGTCCCCCCGTCCCCAGACAGATATTGACTACCGTTAATTCCACCTCCCTTCCCCTCCCTGACCCCCCGATAGTTTCCCGCCACTGTCAATCCTTTTCTTATAGTTTTTTACGATAGTTGTTCAAGGTCCACTTATGAGTGAGAACATGTGATACTCAGATCTTTGTTTGTAGAGATGAGGTCTCGCCAAGTTGCCCGGGCGGGTCTAGAACCCGCGGGGTCAGGCACTTCACTCACCTCGGCTTCCCAAAACGTGGAATTACAGGTTGAGCCACCAAAGCCTGCAAGCCTAGAATTTCATGCATTTCTACTCGCTTTAACTTTTACAAGTAACCAAACCTTGACTCTCGCTAAGGCGTTGAGGTCCACTAAGTCCAATAAAGTCCACTAATATTGCTGTTACCTCCCTCCTCAGTTGAAGGTATCCTTACCATAATATGTCAGTTGGTCCAACACAGTGTGATCATGTTAGAAATTCTTAAAATATAAAAAACAAAGCAAAAAAAACTGTTGTGCTTTCTACCAAAGAAGAAGGAAGTTTCTCTCTCTCTCTCTCTCTCTTTCTCTCTCTCTCTCTCTCTCTCTCTCTCATTTAACCTTATAGTTAAATTAAAATGAGAACTTTTATTGAGCATTGCAGTGATGTTGTTTCCAACCACAGTAGAATGATGTCTTATGATTGCAAGGCACTCATTTGTTCATCCCTTCATTCATTTAACAACATATATTTTATGCTCATTATGTTCCAGACAGATGTGAATATAAATAATTGGACTATGGCGGGTTAAAGGAAGATTAACAGTTTGGACCTGGGCCAATGAGAGTCCAAAGGAGAGTGTTATCAGTTCTACTTGGTTGAGTCAGGGAAAGCTTAACAGAGGAGAACACACATGAGATTTGGTCTTGCAGGATGAAATTCTTAGAGTTTTTTAGGAGAACAAAAAAAAAAAAAAATGAAAGTTTGTATAAGGTATGAAATAATGAGACTTGTCCCAGAAACTCTAAATAGGTGCATATACCTGGAAAGTCTTAGAAACTACAGACTTTGAAGTCAGAAAAACTGAATTTGAGCTAAGCTCTGACATTTACAGTATGTGTAATTTTGATTCAAGTCACATAATCTTTCAATACTCCCATATTCTTCATTTGGAAAATGAAAGTAGCATTAGTATTCACTCAGGATTTTTGTTAAGGATTGAATAAAATATATCCTTTTATAGAGTCTTGTATTGTTTTTAAGCACATAGAAAATACTCTGTAATTGCAAGCAGTTGTCATGGTTTATGCTTTTATCATAGTTGTAGTTGCTGTTAATACAGCGAAAAGAGGGAATAAAGTTGAAGAAATTAGCAAGAATCAAGTCATAGAAGACTGTGGATGTTCTGCTAAGAAGTCTGATAAGCAAGTTTTTAAGCATTAATTTAAATGTTAAATTCTTTGATCATATTTTTAAAAATCGAGTGAAATCCATCCTTAAATCTCACTATTATTTATCTGCACAATTTAACCTTCCAATTATACTTCTATATCAACCTTCAATACTTTTACGAATCCCTTTCTCATCACACATTAATTCAATTCTCAATTTTCTGTTATGTTTAGCCATATAATCTTAAACATTTTCCCAAAATGCAAAAATTAATTTTTATTCTCATCTTTGCTTGCATTCATTTATGTGACTGAGGAGTTAGACTTTTAACTTAAGACTTTTATCAAAGGACCTCTCAAATCACTTTTTTTCAATCTCCACTTTTTATTTAACTCACTTGCTTAAATAATTAGTAGCTAAGAAAAGGGAAAAATACTATTTTACTCACATGCTTTACTAGAACTACAAGACTGACATAACTATATCAGCTATGGCATATAAATAGAGCTTACTTTGTGTTGTCGAAAAACTTGTTTTTGAAAAACCATCCCCAGATTTTAAAATGTAGACAGATGATTTGGTTCAGGTGTCCTCATTTCATCAAGAAAAAAGCTACATATGAAAGCTATCAGGAAGATATTTATACATGAAAATGAATCTGGGTCACAATAGTATCCTGCAAAAGTATACATTTTTTACTATATTTCAAAATAGTTATTTCCATAACTCTTACCCATGATATATTCACATTGCCAAATTTCTCCTACAGAACTAGCAAAAAGTGAAAAAAATCATCAGATATAAAGAAGATTGGAAAAAAAATGTACGATCTAAAATAATTACAATTTTCAAGATGAGTATGCCAAAATATTACCTTTACACTTGTCTCACAGTAAAATCATTTTCAAAAAATCGTTTGAAGAATAGCATTTTCTTGGGATTAAGAGGATTGAAAATTTAAAAATTAAGGGATGTATAAAGTGGGAACACTTCAACATTGTTATTGAAATATAATTTAGATACCATAAAATTTGCCCATTTAAGATACACCAGTCAAAGATTTTAGTGTGTTAACAGTTGTGCAACCACTTCTACAATATAAATTTAGAGCATACACTCATCACCCCTAAGGAAATCTTGTTCCCGATACAGTCAGTCCTGATACTTGCTCCAGGCCTACACAACACTGTCTCATTTCTTTCTGTGAATTTGCCTGACGTAGGCATTTCATATCAATTAAGTCATACAATATGTGGTCATTTATAATCCCTTCACTTCCTGTTATGTTTTCAAGGTTCATCCATTTTGTATCATGTATCGGTAACTCATTTATTTAATTGCTGAATATAATACAATTTGTTTATCCATTTATCAGTAGGACATTTGAACTGCTCCACATTTTGTTTATTATGGATGATGCTATTACTAAAATGCAAGTACAAACTTTGTGGAGGACTAAAAAAAATGGAATTTATTGATAAAAACGTATATATCTAGTTTTGCATGTTTAAACTCCAGTCACCTTCAAAGTACTCTCTATTTGATGCAATCCACCTATCAAGATGCTGTTTCCACTGCTTGAAACAGTTTTTGAACTCGTCAACTTTGATGCCTTTTAGTGCTTCTGCATTTTTTGATTCACCTCTTCCACATTAGCAAAATGTTTTTCTTTGAGGGCTTTTTTCACTCAAGGAAACAAAAAAAACAGTTGCTCTGGATGAGATTGAGTGAATAGGAAGGGTAGTGTGGGCAGGTGTGTTATCGTGGTGGAAGGACCACTCACCTACTTGCCATAACTTGGGATGTTTCTTCTGCAAATTGTGACACAACCTTTTCAAAACTTCTAGATAAAAACTTTGATTGATAATTTGATCTGGAGGAACAATTCTGAGTGTACTACAAGGAGCCAGCCCACTCTCCAAAAGATAATTTCAATTTTTTGTCTCCCCACCCCACACACACACACGCATGCACACATATAATATATATATAGCATTGCTGGGTCATATGGTTAACTCTGTGTTTAACCTTTTGAGAAACTGCCAAACTGTTTTCTAAAACAGCTGTATCATTTTACATTCCCACCAATAATGTCCAAGGTTTTCCATTTGTTCAATTACTTGTTATGGTCTTTTTTTTTTTTTTTTTTTTTTTTGAGTTGGAGTCTCATTCCGTCACCCAGGCTGGAGTGCAGTGGCACACTCACAGTCACCCCAGCGTCGACCCGCTGGAGTCAGGCAATCCTTCCACCTCAGCCTTCCAAGTAGCCAGAACTACAGGCACGCTCTTCTAAGCCCGGCTAATTTTTTATTTATTGTAGAGAGGAGGGCTCACCAAGTTGCCCAGGTTGTTCTCGAATCTGTGGACTCAGACAATTCCCTCACCTCAGCCTCCCAAAGTGCTGGACTATAGGCTTGAGTCACTGCACCCGGCCTTGTCTTTTTGTTTATAGCTATTCTAGTTGATATGAGGGGTATCTCATTGTGGTATTGATTGGTTATTCATAAAGTTCCCTTATAATTCATTTTGTTTTCTGAAGGACCAGTGATATCTCATCTTGTATCTGGGTCATTTGAGTTTTTTAATCTTGTTTTCTGGGTCTAAATTGATCAATGCTAAAAGTTTGCAAATTCAATTGATCTTTTCAAGTAATCAACTTTTGATTTTATTTATTTTCCTCTATGATTTTTCTATTATCTATTCATGTATTTTCCCTGTAATGTTTATTATTTTTTTCCTTCAACTTGCTTGGGTTTAGCTTGATTTTTTTTTCTAATTTTTTAGTGTGAAAAGTTAGATTGTTGATTTGATGTATTTCTTCTTTTTTAACATAGATGTTTACAGCAACAAATTTCCCTCTAATTACTGTTTTTGTTGCATCTTATAAGTTTTGGTATATTGTGGTTGCTTGTTTGTTTCTTTTACCTTAAGGTATTTTTTAAATTTCTGATGATTTCTCCCTTGACCAAGAAATGGTTTTGCAGAAGTATATTGCTTAATTTTCACATATTTCTGAATTTGCCAGATTTCCTTGTTATTAATTTTGAATTTTACTTCAATGCAATTGAAGAACATATTCTGTATGATTTAAATTCTTTTAAGTTTAATGACACTTGTTTTATGGCCTGAGTTGTCAATAGCCAGTTGAAAACTTACATATATATAAATCAAGTGTTAGAGAGGTATCCCATATCACAATTTAAAGCAATGTAGTTATACTATTTGCAACATCATAAAGTATTATTGTTGTCTTTGACAACTTTCAATGTATTACTCTTTATATAAATAAATTGTAACTTAAATCTATAAATATCTATCCCTTCTAAATCTTTTAAAATTATTTTTATTTTACCTTTCTAATTGACAGTCATTGTACATAGTCATGAGGTACATAGCGATATTTTGATACATAAAATGTATGGTGATCAAATCGGATCAGGATAATTACCATATTCATCATCCGACACATTTATTTGTGTTGAGAACATTTAATATTCTCCTTCTAGTTATTTGAAACTATAAAATGTATTGTTGTTTACTATAGTCATCCTATGGTGCTATAGAACTCTGGAACCAACTCTTCCAATTTAGCTGTAGTTTTGTATCCTTTAGCAGAGCTCTCCTTCTTTTCCCCCTACCCTACTCAGTGCTATTATCCTCTGTTATACTTTTTATTTCTATTAGATCAACTTTTGTAGCTTCCATATATAAGTGAGAAAATGCAGTGCTTAACGTTCTGTTCCTGGTTTATTTCACTTAATATCCTCCAGTTCCATTTGAACTGCTACAAATTTTTCAAAATATCATATCATCTTGTTATTACACTTGAGATTGTCTCAATTTTCTCTGAGATACTGTCACTTCACCAAGAACAGACTGTAAGCACCGAAGTATTAATTCTTAAAAAAAAAAAAGAAATACTTGCTATCCAAATTATTCCACAATGTTAAACATGTTTAAAGATGATTAGTGGAGGAAATGTAAGACCACCATAGAACACTCTACGATCCACTGACAAGCTAAAACAAGCTTCGAACATATTTGTAACTCCCTCTACATATAACCCTCTCCCCTACCTCATGCATAGGTATATTTCTGCTTAGCATGTAATGCATATCCAATGATTTGACTTCAGAGAATGTCTGGGTCATCTTGTAACCAACTGAAGAATACCTATAATAGCCACAGGCTTTCTCAAAAAAAAGAGAGGAGAACTCTCTGGGTGGACACTCTCATTCAGGAACCCTTTTAAGAATTTGGCACTCTGGTCAAATGTAACCTGGTACCCACCTCCACAGATTCTGACCAAACTGGCCTGGAGCTCAAAGTGGGAATTTTATCTTTTTTTTTTTAAGTTGGGATCTTACTCTGTCACACAGGCTGCAGTGCAGCAGCATGATCATAACCTTCCACAGCCTCAACATTTTGGGCTCAGACAATCCTTCCACCTGAGCCCCCTGAGTAGCTGGGATTAGAGGTGTGAGCCACCATACCAGGCTTTTTTTTTTTTTTTTTTTTTTTGTAGAGATGAGGACTCACTATTTTGCCTAGTTTGGTCTCAGACTCCGAGGCTCAAGCAATCCTCCCATCTTGGCCTCCCAAAGCACTGGGATTACAGGCATGATCTACCACAACCAGCCAGAATGGGACTTTTAAAAGTTACATGGTCGGGCCAGGCATGATGCCTCAAGCCTGTAATCCCAGCACTTTGGGAGGCCAAGGCGTGAGGATTGCCTGAGTCCAGGGGTTCAAGACCAGCCTGGGCCACATGCCGAGACCTTGTCTCTACAATAAATCACTCGGTAGCACATGCCTGTAGTTCCAGCTAATTGGAAGGCTGCGGAAAAAGGATTGCCTGAGCCCAGCAGGTGGAGGCTGTGGTTGACGTGAGAGTGCCACTGCACTCCAGCCTGGGCGACAGAGTGAGACACCGACTCAAAAAATAAAAAAATAAAAGTTACTTGGTTGATTCTAGTATAGCCAAAGTTGATAAGGAAAGGGTACAAATACATAATATAGATAGATGATATAGATGCAGATAAAAATTTTTCCTTTGGATAAGCATACACACACGCACACAAACACACACACTCACACCAGTGAGAGTTCCTCACACCAATGAGAGTTCCAGCATATCTCTACTGGAAATGGCATAAAGGTGAATATTCTGGTTGGGAGGTCTGAAAATCCATTTTGAAGCTGCATTTGTTCAGCAAGGACATCATTTACTGATGTTTTATTTGAAGTGGCTGTTAGAAGCCTCTGTTAGAAACCCCAGAAGCCTCTGTTGGCACTGAAGAAGTACAGAAAAATTCACCCAATTATGGTGTTTTGCCTCAAAGTCTCTCCCAAGCTGTTTTTTTATCCCTTTTAAAATTATCTGTTGTAGGGAAAGAGAGGAATAATGTAATTAGTCCTGGTGCAACCATTTTGCAAAATAATGCCCTTCTCTCAGGTTCATCCAACTTCCAAAGAGAACTATTTGCAAGTCATTCTGCTTCCCCCATGCATTCATTCTCCTAATCATTTGTTGCTGGTCAAAAGAATTGTTCATCTTCCCCACCCCTAACATGGCTTACCAGAATTGCAAGCCCCCATTCTTTCTGTAACCTCAAGATAGTATTCAAGTTTCTGTAACTCATTGAGAAATGGGGTCTTCTTACTGAAAACTACTGTGTATACATATTAAATAAAAATGGTATGCCTTTTCTCCGATTAATCCATCCGCCTCATGCCAGTGATTTTTTAGTAAACCCTTTAGGGAAGCAAAAGCCATGGGTCCCACAGTTTTCAGTTGGCAAGACAAACAAAACAAAACAACAACAACAACAAAAAACAAAAAACTGCTCTTCTCTTCTGGAAGCCACAGTGAAGAGAACCCAGGAACCTGTTCTACCGGCAAAGAGCTAAGAATGACTTACCAACCAGGCTCTTGGTTTCTGTCCCTCTGAGCATTATGGTATGGATGGCAAAAATCACTGTTTCATCTGCAAGATATTGATTAATGGGAAAAAAAGATTTGTATGACTAGTCTTAGGTTGTAATGACTCTGGCATATTTAGGGATAATTTATGGTAAGAATATTCATAGTTTGATTCCTTGCAGAAATTTGTTTCCTTTGTCTTTGTCTTTCTGTATTTATCTGTCATAAATAGTGTCACCATAGGTTAAAACAGAGGCCTAGAACTCCTATAAGCCCACTGGTTGAGCCAGACCTGCAAACTGATCAACTCTGTGGTTCTGGCTAGACTGGTGTCTATAAAAGACAAAAGTTACTGTGGATCCCTGAAACAAAAGCTGGATGACTTTTTCCCTTTGTCTCATCTTTAAGTCCTTGAGAACTTGACTTGGTGTTGATATTCAGTAGGGTAGACTGGTGCCATGGGAATAAAGCAAATAATTGCTATGGAAGAGTTTATTCACATAAAAGAGAGGATGGGATGGACTCTAAGGGGCAGTGTAGTGATGAGTTTAAAATCAGGAAGTATTTAAAGTTTATAGAAATAAATGGAACCAATTTTTTAAAAAAAGTCTTCAGCAACTGTGTTCTTTGGTGTTGATAACATAGGTCCTCTTCCTTAATAAGGGTGACATCTCGTGACTACAGGTGGTGGGGTGATAGTCTGTCTCAGAAGGCTGATCACAATAGATTAAGTCATCTTTGCCCTTTCCTGCTGGAAGACAAATACTTGGAATAGAAATGCAACCAGTATTTGGGGGATTGTAAGACAGTTATAGCTACCTCCAGGAAACTGATTATGCCATTTGTTACTGTTTAGAGGGCAAACTAGGTAATTTGTTAAGAAAGCATTACAGAGCTAAGTAGTGTTAAAATGGCTGCACTTTAGCTAAGGTTACTTCATTTTGGCATTTCACTCTTTCATTCCCTCCTCTTGTTTTTTTGAAATATTCTTATTTACAGTTAGGAGCTGGGATGAAGTTCAGTCTTCTGTAACTGCTTCCTACTGGAATGGGGCATAGAGGTCTCCCTATCTAGAGGTAGCCCTCCCTATCTAGAACAAGAGGATTGGAATTTAGGACAAAATTCCATGGAGTAAAATTTACTTACTACAGATAAAGCAGTGAGCAAACACACAAGCAATTATAACTAAACATATTACGATAAAAATTGCTCTGGCAGCCAAGACAATATTTGAAATTTGAAAACAATCTTACAGAATAAAAGTATGCTCAGCTAAAGCTTCTAGCTTCTTGACATAGCTAGAAATATTATCTTGTAAACCATCAATGATGGTGCAGCAAATGCTACTCACCACTCCACAAAGACATCCTCTGCCTGCCTTTGTCAACAGAAAATTTAATGCCATATAGTTAGACATAGCATACTGTCTGATTTTGCCTTCTTTGTTAAGCAGCCAATGCTCAGGAGGTATATTCTGCAATATAGTGATCATGATATATTAAGGCTGGGAGGTCAGGGAATATATAGTCATAGATGGTGACATTTGGGGACCTGGTATGGGAATCCATCCAGTGTTCATGACACCCTAGACAAAGTCCTGGGTTTAGACTTGAATATCCTCACAGTTGGTTTTGAGATCCCTGCTCGTTCAATGATGTGATTTGACTTTGAGCTCTGGGTGTAAGATTCCTCCTAGTAACCCTGCTCTCTACAGGGAAGCCAGTTAGTTGCCATGAGTTGGCTACTATAATTTGCCAAGATGACAGTACCATTGAGAAAATGAACAGTTTGATTAAATTTTTGAAATGAATGTACTCCCAAGCAATCGGTTCCATTAATTTTAAGTGGGAACTAGATTTCTGTATTTGTTAGGGTGCAAACCCCTGTTGCTTTTGCATGTAATGAGATGATTAATATTATAGCTCCATGTCTAGCACAGGTGTTAACTTTAAAGCACTAAGGATTTCTTGAGGGACCTGGTTGAATCCAAACTGGCAGGGTGGAATACAATGTTACCCATATTACTTGGAACGCCACTACATTAGGATGTTGGTCATGGCAGAACTCATCAGAGTCCTGTTGAAATCTCAGTAGGGGCTCTGATAGCAGAAGGTCATCATATGGTATTGGAGGGTTGCCTGCTGGCAGCAGGTTGCTTAGACTTAGGACAGACACGAGCAGGATGAACATCAGGCCTGAGGCAAACATTTTGTGTTGGGTTATTCACAGTTGCTTTCAAGAGGATGATTCCAGAGTCTACTGGTACCGGAAAATATTCCCGGCTCCAATGATTATCTGTTGTGCCTTGTTTTATAAGAAACCTAGAGATAGAAAGCACACAGAGAGAGGTTAAAGATAATGGAGAAGAATTTGAAGTTGATTGGGCCTTTATGAGCTTTTGTAAATCTCATATTTTTTCTGTGGACCATGTTAAAGAAACTTGGTTGGGAATTTTCCATCAATCAATATGTCTAAAATAAGTGACTTGATGACAAAATAGCAAGTGGTTAAACACACCCATAACTCTAATCAGTATATTCAGAAGTGTTAAATCAGGCTGTAAAGGTGCTTGTATATTCTAGTGCCTGGCACAAAGAACACTCCATTGGAGACAACCTGTTTGCTAATCTTTTAAATAATCTCACTACCTCAGTCCCCACCAATGTTCAAGGAGGATTAGAAAATAACCATACTATCTGAAAGCCTTTAACATGTCTAGCCCTGGAGAAAATTTACAAGTTTACCTTTTTAAAGGGGTGTTTGTGGTCACCTAGTGGCTCTGTGGTATGTAGCTTTGGTATGGATTATCCTGGAACAGGAGTTTCTGGAAGCAGCGGCTTCTTGATTCTGGATTGGTGGATCTAGGAGGAGAATCCCAAAAGCTTGACTGCTGTGGGGATGGTTAATATTACTTGAAAGGGTCACTTCCATGGTGACTGGAAGGGTTTAGTTTGGCTGGTTGGGTTTTAATAAGTACCCAGTCTCCTGGTTGCAACTGCAATTCTGGAGGTAGGCCTTCACAGGGGACAAGGAGGTGCTGGCCAGCATAATTTCTAAAAACCTTTCTTGTTGGTTCTAGAACTGGAAGATAACTTCCCAGGATAAGAGGTTATTTAGGCAGGCCAGGTTAGAGTAGGAGAGGCCACCCATATGCAAGTTTAAAGGGACTCAGGAACAGAGGAGCTTTAGAAATAACACTGAACCTTAAAAGTGCCAGAGGCAAAAGCTGTGACCGTTTGTGTGAATTCCATGGATAGTCTGGTTGTTAGAGAATAGAATGAGCTTCTTCCACTTTCCTCAAAGATTGGTGATGATAAGCTACATTAAGTTTAAAGTCTATGCTGAGAACTTCTGAGACCTGTTGTGTTATTTGGGAAGTAAAGCAGTACCATTATCACTCTGTAGGGAAATAGGGAAGCCAAAATGAGGAATAATGTCATTTACAAGAGACTGTGAAATCTCTGAAGCTCTTTCTGAGGTTGTAGAAAAAACCTCTAGCAAGGCTGAAAAAGTATAAATGAAAATTAGTGGAGATCTACATTTCTTGTATCTGAGCATATGAGTAAAATCAGGTTGCCAGTCCTGTCACAGCAGGTGTTCCCTTAGCTGGTAAGTGGGGAGAGAAGGAGATGGTTTTAAATATCCCTAGGGCCTGACAGTTCTGCAGATAGGGCAGGCCTAGGTGATGGAATTTAACTTAGAATTCCAATTGGAACATCTGATTTGAAGGTTTAGGAGTTTATATAACGGCTTCCTTTCTATGTACAGTGAATCATAAAGTTGTGTGAAAATTTCATCCTCCTGGTTGATGGGTAGGACAAGTTTTCCCTAGAGTGTTACCTATGGCCCCTTTTCTACAGCTCCTCGCCACTGTAGAAGTTGTAATTTCTCATTAGAGTATTTCAGTGTGACAGAGGATACAGCTAGTGCCTTAGTGACCAGGTAAGAGACGAGGGCTGCTTTCTTGGCCTCTTTAGTGGCTTTATTATTCCCCAATGCCTCCAGATTGTGTGATCTCTGGTGTCCTTTTCGATGTATAACTGACACATGGGCTGGAAGCTGAGCTGCTTTAACAAGTTGTAAAATTAAGGAGGCAAGTATAATAGGTGTTCCCTTAGTAGTTAACAGCCCTCTCTCATCCCAGTTGGAAGTATGGGAATGAAGGATATTAAAGGCATATTTTGAATCTCTATATACATTGAGCCTTTTATATTTGCCCAAACTAATATCATGGCCTGCCTTTCTTTCTCATCTAATAAAATGACTCCATCTATACACACACTTCAGGTCTGAGACAGGAACATCGTTAGGTTTGCTTTAACTGCCCTAGATGTTTCTAGAATCTCCGGACAGGAGCATTCTATAGATTCTGACATGGGAAAAAGAGTGGTTAAGTCTAAGGTGTTAGATTTCTGGATGGTGATGTTAGGATTTCCCACCAGATAAGTTTGATATCAAGTAAGGTGAGAGTTGGTGAGATATCTATAGGCATTATTATTTGAAATGTCTGTAACCTTGTGTGGAGAGTACACAGCCGTGTGCTGATCAAATGTAACCTTGCTAGCTTACTGCATTACTTGCTAGTGCTCTGAGGCAAGGTGGCCATTCCTTCACAGTATTATCCAGCTGTTTTGAAGGAAAGGCCATGGCCTTAAGATCTGGTCTTTATTTTTGTCCCAACAGCCCTAATGCTATTTCTCCCTTTTTCTGTTTTATAGAGGAGAAAATTATTTCAAAGATTGGGTAGACCCAGGGCAGGAGTCCATGCTAGAGCCTCTTTAAGGGTAGCGAAGGCATTTTGTACTGGACAATGCCAATTTAGAGGCTCATGCTCTGGTCCCTGAGTGGCCTCATACAAGGGTTTAGCTATGAGGCCATAGTAAGGGATCCAAATTCTGAAATAGCCCGTAACTCCCAAAAATGCACGAAGTCTCTTTCTGGACTAAGGATATGGTAGAGAGGCAATAAGTTATTTCCTTTGGGTGGTCCTGGTTCTATGTCCCAAGCTAAGCTTAAACTCTAAGTAAGTAACCTGTTGTAAGTTTAGTTGTGCCTTAGCAAGGGGCACCCAGTATCCTCTGTTACAAAAAAAAGTAAGAAGTGTAGCTATATCCTGCTGAGAGGAAGAAAAAGTTGAGCTACACAATAGTAAGTCATTGGCATACCAGATGAGAGTGATGTTAGTCAACAAAAGCTGGGAAAGGTCAAAGGCTAATGCCTGGCCAAAAAGGTAAGGGTTATTTCAAAAGCCCTGAGGGAGAATGGTCCAACTAAATTGTTGGGAATGGTTGGCATCTGGGTCAGTCCAGGTAAAGGCAAAAATATCATGAGACTCTGGGAGAGAAGGACGATGAAAATGCATCTTTGAGATTCAAGACAGTAAAATTCTGTGTGTCTGACACTACAGTACTAAGGAGGGTATGTGGATTAGGTATGGTGAGGTGAAGGGAAACAACAGCCTCATTAATGATTCGCTCGTCTTGGACCAGCTGATATGTTCCATCAGACCTGTGCACCAGGAGAACGGGAGTATTATAGGAAGAATTAGTGGGCTTAAGGACCCCAGAAACAAGGAACTTAGTAATTAAGTTCCTGTAAGGTGGCATAACTGATGGGACACTGAGGTTTGTTAGGGAAGGAAAGTGGGTCCTTATGCTAGATTAAAATAGGTGTAATTTGTGAGGTTCTTCCAGGAGTTGGCATGTCCCAAACTTGAGAGGAAACCTGTTCCTGGATGTAGGAAGGAGTATAAAGAAGTAGTAAGGCCCATTGTGCAGTGTCCTGAATGAGAAAAGCCTGGGGTGGGGATTGGTGTATAGTACTCCTATAAAGCCCCTCTACTCTAGTGGTAAGGGTGGGTTTAGAGACAGAGGGTAAGAAGGAAGAAATATAGAGGAAACTGACAAAGGGTATGGAGGAAAAGGCAAGTTATGAGAGATGGTAGAAGCTACATCAACTGGGTCACAGTCTTCCAGCAATAAGGTAGTTAGAGAAAGGGTTAGAAGAAACATGAGACAGGTGGTACTCAAGTCCTGGTGATGAGCTAACTCCAAAAAGGCCTGAACATATGGGACCTCAGCCCATTTCTTGTTACTTTGGATATATAAATCAAGTTGGAGGAGGGAGTTAGCA
>CAUYQG010089998.1:0-12467 GCA_963574415.1 Tarsius wallacei
CTACTCGGAAGGCTGAGGTGGAAGGATCACCGGAGCCCAGCAGGTTGAGGCTGCGGTGGTCGGGAGCGGCCACTGCACTCCAGTCTGGGCGACAGAGTGAGACTCCAACTCAAAAAAAAATAAATAAATAAAATAAATAAAATAAAATAAAATGGGGACAACAGTATTCACTCTGTTTACTTCATAGGATATTGATATATGAAATGAAAGAACTTATTATATCAGCATTATTTCAAATTGTTTGCAACCTACCCCAAAATCTTTAAGATAACCCAAATATTTTCTTGAATATCCAGAACTTCTTTTCCTTTTATTGGTGGAAGGAGAAGGAAATATTAACCAAATTCTGGTCAATTCTTTAAGCAGTTATTCCTGAAACTCTCTCAAAGAAAATAATGCAAGTGCAAGAAAACAGGTATTCACACTAATGTTCAGTTTAAGAAAGTTAAGTTTTTATAGATGTTAAGACACTGTTTTTCAGTTCCGGACATTTTGTCATCATGTCCCTGTGTGCCTCTGAATTCCAGTACCGTCCAAATCAACCAAATTCACTGTCTGTCTTCCTTTAATGCCCTAATGCATTTGGACTATCTACTGTTAGTGCATTCTACTTAGGTGATTACTTACTTATTGCTCCCCAGGTTTCTGATTTTTCTTCTCAGTTTGCTCCTTGTTTTTTTGTTTTTTTTAATCTAATTAGATCATCGAACTTCTCTGTCTCTTTTTAAATTTTCATTTCCCGAAAAGCCAGCCCATCCCTTCACAATCACATCATCTTCTTCAGTTAGCTTGAAAATGAAGCACATTGTAGCTAAATAGGCATCTTAGATGAGCTCAGTTACTTCTTTTATTTGACAGAGCTGATTTTCCAAATCAGCTTTATATATAGTGCACTACACATAAACTTAACTGAGAAATACGATGAGAGGTCAAATAAGGTAACAGTAATACAGTGTCTTGATCTGCATACAAAATCTAACTTTCTATCTGTTGTAAAAACTTTTAGAACTCCTACAAATGTAATCAGTCACTTTGTTTTAACAATTTCTTCTCATATTCATTATATCATTATATCAGCATTATTTCAATTTGTTTGCAGCCTACCCCAAAATCTTTGAGATAACCCAAATACTTTCTTGACAAATTTAACATTTATTTTTTTCTAAACCACATCATTACTTTAGCATTAACATATATCTTCCGTCCCTCCATCTTTCCGTCCTTCCTTCCTTCCAGCTGGGTCTCACCCAAGATTGCGTCCAGCTTCAACCATGCAAATGGAAACAATATCCTGGAAAGTGACAGAGGAGCAGGATGGAAGGAGCCAGGGCTTCTGAAATGACTGCATGGAATACAGCCATTCTCCCAACCTGACTTCTCCCCTCCAGATATTCAGAGTAATAAACTTTTAAGTTTTATGCCATTGTATTTAGATTTCCATCCATGATGGTGTAATTGGTACCAGAATTCCCTCTCTCTCCCTCCCTCCCTCCCTTCCTTCCTTCCTTCTCTCCTCCCTTTTTCCCTCCCTCCCTCCTTCCTTCCCTTGTCTCTGTCTGTCACTCTGTCCCTTCCTCTGGAATAAGTACTTCACCATAACAACAATAACAATAATAGAAATAGCCATAAAGATGAGATTATGTAAATCTAGAGGTTATAAGCAGGTAAGGTGTAAAGGGATTTGAAAATAAAAATAACCTATTTATCACTTTTATGTTCAAAAATCTATCTATTTAGTGAGTTCATGTTATTAAAAGAAAAAAATTTATATTGAGGGATAAAGAGTTTTCTACTTAGCTTTAGTTTTTCATTTTAGTTCTCATTTTTTAAAAGATGTTTTGGTGCCTCATTTAATCTAGAACAACCATGTAATGCTAGCATCATTAGCACCAGTTGAAAAAGTAAACTAATTTTACTTTAATTCATGAGGTGAATTCATTAACAAGAGGAAGTCAAATAGTCATGGTTCTTTAAACTGAAAGCTTTAGATCCCTGTGTTTTTATGTTACTGTGACCACTTTATGTATAAGGTAACTAAGCCCCAAGTAGGTAATGGAATATGTTTCTTCAATTTCTAATCCAAGTTTCTTCATGATGCATGAGTCATCCTAAACCATTACTCAAAATTATCATTTAATCTCTGCTTTGACAATTTCAGTGGTGAGTAAATCATCATGCCATTTTAAATAACATAATCCTTAGAATTGTCTTCTTTATATTTACCCAAAATTGACTTCCTTTCCATCCCTAGTGATGCCACTCATCTTGACAAAAGAGATGGTCGCCAAATCTGGTGGCCTATCTTTTTTAAAGGTAGTGAGGAGCAGACTTTTCATGGTAAGCACCTTCTGATACCTTTTAATATGTTCTCATAGTTATGCACAAATAAATATCCACACGTATGTTTGATTTAATAAACTATATGACCTTTGAACAACATAGATTTGTACTGCTTATGTCCACTTATATGCAGATTTTAAAAAATAAATGTATTTAAAGAATTTGAGATTTGTGACAGTTTGAAAAAACTCATAGATGAACTGTGCAACTTAGAAATATTGAAAAAATCAGAAAATTTAAATATATCATGAATGTATAAAAAATGTAGATACTAGTCTATTTTATAATTTACCACCATTAAATGTACACAAATATGTTATAAAAAGTTAAAATTTACAAAAGTTTATGCACACAAACACAGACTGTACATGGTGTCATTCAGTTAGGAGAAATGTAAAAAAGTGTAAAGCTGCAATATTAAATCATAGTTGCATGAAATTAACTGCAGTCCATACTGTACTGCAGTAATAATTTCATAGCCACCTCCAGTTGCTGTTGTGTGAGCTCTGTTGTTGCAAGTATCCCCTTAAATGGTTTAAAATTTCCATGTGAGCAGTTCATTTCTTCAGTCAATTGAGTATCACACTAATAAAAGTGATCTCTTGCAGTTCTCGTGTTTTTTTTTTTTTTTATCATGGTTAATGCAATAAAGCAAGCTTTGAATAATATTATGAGACCCATATGAGTTGCCACTAGTGATGCTGAAAGTGCTCCCAGGAAGTAGAGAAAAGCTATGACATTACAAGAAAAAGCTGAATTTCTTGATAGGTACTGTAGATTGAGATCTACAACTACATTTGCTCACTATTTTAAGATAAATGAATCCAGCTTAAGGATCATTATTTAAAAAAAAAAAGAAAAAGAAAATTTATGAAGCCATCGCTGCAGCTACACCAGCAGGCAAAAAAACCTTGCACTTAAAAAAAAAAAAAGAACCCCACCTTTTTATATTGTGTTAAAATCACAGTTTTGATGTGGGTGCAGGATTGCTATAAGAAAGGCACACCTATAGATTCTAATCGGATTTGAGAAAAGGTAAGGTAATTATACGAGAACTTAATGATCTAAAGATGGAGAATTTTTTTTTTTTTTTTTTAGTTGGAGTATAACTCAGTCACCCAGGCTGGAGTACTATGGCATGATCATGACTCACTGTAGCCTCAACCTTCTGGGTTCATGTAATCCTTCTACCACAACCTCCCAAGTAGCTGGGACTACAGGTGTGTATCACCATGCCTGGTTAATTTTTAAAAACTTTTATAGAGACAAGGTCTCAGAATGTTGCCTAGTCTGGTCTTGAACTCCTGATTTCAAGCAGTTCTCCTGCCTCAGCCTCTCAGAATGCTGGGATTACTTGCATGATCCATTGTGCCTGGCCTAGAAGAAAAATACAATGTCAGTAAAGGATGGCTTGATAATCTAAGAAAAAGATTAGGCTTAAAAGATTCCAGATGACAGAAGAAGCAGCTTCTACTAATCAAGAGGCAGCAAATGAATTTCCAAGATGCCATTGAGAAAATCATTGAAGAGAAAGGATATCTGCCTGAAGAGGTTTTTAACTGTCCTATTTTAGAAAGAGAGAAAGAAAAAAGTCACAAAAGATATTTATTAGTAAGGAAGAGAAGCAAACCCCAGGATTTAAGGCAGAAAGAGATGGGCTTACTCTACTGTTTTTTGTAAATATAGTCGAGTTTATGAACAGGCCTGTCCTTTTCTATCAAGTTAAAAACCCCTGAGCCTTGAAGGGAAAAGATAAACACCAGCTACCAGTCTTTTGGTTGTACAACAATATGGCCTGGACAAGAAGATTCCTTCTTCTGGATTTGTTTCACCACTACTTCAAGGTAGGAAGATCCTTCCCAGTGTGATACTGCCCTTTAAAGTTTATTTGTTTGTTTGTTTGTTTAAATTGGACATTGCCCCTGGCGACCCAGATCCCCTTGTGTTCAACGCTGCAAGCATTGAAATGGTTTAATTTCTCCCCAATATATCTATCAGTTAACCTTTAAATCAAGAGATCATAAGGACCTTAGAGACTAATTACATGCAGTACTTGATAGAAATGATTACCAATGTTATAGAAGAGAACCTCAATAGAGAGAATGTCATGAAAGTGTGGAAAGAGAATCCAACTGAAGATGCCATTGTTGTTATAGAAAAGGCTGTGAAAGCCATCAGGCCCAAAACAATTTTCTTCTGAAGAAAACCGTATCTAGATGCTTTACAAAATTTGTGCATGACTTCGAAAAATTTGCATAGAGTCACTCAAGGAAATCACGAATGATATTATGAATAAGGCTAAAAAAAAAAAAAGATACTGAAGGGTTTCAAGATATGGATCTTGAAGAAATTCAAGGGCTAATGGTCACCATGTCAGAGAAATTAAAAGAAGACAACTTGATGGAGATGAGTGCTTCAAAACTAGTGTCAGACAACAAGGAAGAAGATTTAGAGGCAGTGCCAGAAAACAAATTGACATTAGGCAATCTAACAGAAGGTTTCTGATTATTTAAGACTACTTTTGACGTATTAGATGCTACGGACCCCTCTAGGATATGGGCACTGAAGAAAGTAAATTGTGGAAGAAAGATTGGTACTATATGGAAACATTTATAATATAGAAAAATGAAAAAGCATAAAAGTCAGACAGACATGACAATGTATTCCCATAAACTTACAGCAAATATGCTGCCTCCCCTTTCCTACCCCGCTTCTACCACTTCCATTTCTTCTGCTTCTTTCACCCCTGAGGTAGCAAGATCGATTCCCGCTCTTTCTCCTTATCTTTAGCCTACTCAGTGTGAAGACACAAAGATAAGGAACTTTATGATGATCCACTTCTACTTAATGAATAAGAAATATATTTTCTCTTCCTCATGATTTTCTAATAATATAGTCTTTTTTCTTGCTTACTTTAAGAATACAGTGTTTAATATACATAACACAAACTGTGTTAATTGACAGTGTATGTTATTAGTTAAGTCTTCTGGTCAATAGTAAGTTATTAGTGGTTAAGTTTTGAGAATGCCAAAACTTATATATGGATTTTCAACCACAAAAAGGTTGAAACCCCTGACCCCTGAGTTGTTGAAGGGTCAACTGTGTATCTCAGGGAATGTTTGATAGAAGTATTTATGTGAAAATATTACTCCCTTCCCTGTCACTAAGATTTGAGTACTTGCCAGTGTTCAATTATTATTTCAATTCATAATGGAAAAGAAGTTCTCTCAAGTGCTTGCCCTGCTTATTATTTGCTATTTTAGTTGTCCATTAGACTATAAGATTTCTCTCACTGGTCCTGCTCAGAGATATTATCTCTAAGACTGCAGTAATATGGTAATCATTAGCCATGCGTAGCTATGTTAATTCATATTCAAAACAATTAAAATTAAATTATTAAATTCAATTTCTTAGTCATACTGGTTGCACACCAAGTCCTCGATGACCACATGTGGCTAGTATCTACCATATGAGATTGTGACGATTTAGCACAATTCCATCATTGTTGAAAGTTCTACTGGATGCAGCATTGTTTTAGAGTCTAGCACAGTTCCCGGAAAAAGTTTTTTGGGAAACAGAAATCCTTTTTACTTTGCCTTCATCAGGAGCAGTAGATTTTGGATGCCAGTATGGGAATGTGTGTACTTCTAGAAATTTTGCTGTTGTTGTCTTTTCTTGTTTGCTTTTGTAGAAAGAATCTTAGCATAATTCTTGTCCCTGTAATCTATTTCCTAGACCAGAAATGCAACCAAGAATTATCATACTCTAAGAACAAAATTTCATGAGTCCTTGTGAGCATTGATAGATATTCATTACATGGTGGTAGTAGTGAGGACCTTCAATAAAGTATATTTATTATTGAACTGTATTGAAAGAACAGCAATAACGGAAGCTGAAGATTTTTCAACTGCATCATGATACCTTCTTTGACTAAATGAGATATGAAGGAAAACCTTTGAATCAAGTATGTGTGTTTAAGACAATGGCAAAAAGGCTAAAGAAAATAATTGCTATAGAAAGATTTTTTAAATTAAATTTTAAAAAGCTTTCATTCTAGAAGATTTTCATTAAATGCCCCAAAGCAAAAGATCCAATTTAAGACCTGTCGTTCCATCTCTTGTTCACAATGTTTTTCTTAGACATAATAACACCCTGTAATACAAAATATTGTGCAGTGGCCATGGACCCCAAAATAATAGAGTTCATTGTTTTCTTGTCATTGGTGAAATACAGTCAGACATTTAATATCTGTTCACCATATATAATGATTTCTTTTTGGGATATAATATTTAAAATAAGGAGAAGAAAGCAATGAGATTCTTTCAAACTAGTGCTTGTAGTTGCAACTGAAATTAAAGGACCATCTTCATAAGTCATAGATTAAAGAGGAGTGTAACTAAAGAATTATAATTTGAAAAAAGAAAAAAAAACACACAACTCATTAGTGTTTCTTCCAGTGTTATTTTACTTAAATAATTCTCTAATCTAGCAGAAATGTTAAAATAAGAGAAAATTGGTAGAAAGGGAGCTCTGAAGTCATTTGACCAAAATTCTTTATTGGGCAAAAAAGGACATAAAGTTATTAGAGATCTTAAGTCTTAGCAGCTCAAATTTGAATTCTTGACACTTACATGGATGCTAAAGAAAAGGGACTTTTGAAATTCATTCTTGTGTGTCAACAAATATTTATTAGGATTTATTAGTGTCAAACCACTGAGGGTTTAATAGAAGATGAGAGAGACATAGTTTCAAAGAACATATACGTTTTGATAATTGTGTTGGTTCTCTCTGTCTCAGAAATGCACTCTTTGACATCTACTCCTATCAAAGATAATAGGATTTGGGACGACTTAAAAGCATGAGTACTTCATCTTATTTAATTGACATTTTATAAAAATAACACTCATTAGACTTCAACAATAAAACAAAGAATTCACCTAGTAGTTGCTCTAAATATTTAGCAAAAATATGCCTTTGCAGAACCTTATTTATTGTTTCTCTGATGAATGATTGGCCAACTAAAGAATTTATTGACACTTTACAATACAGCCTTAAAACACAAGATGGCTATTTTGACACCAATTTTAGTTGGAGGATGTAAAAGTGCTTTCATTCATTCTTTTTCTAAAAATTATAAAGATATGGGATACAATTCAGAGTTAGGTATACACGTTGATTATGCAGGTACCCTTGTAGATGAGGTATGCCCCTCCGTCCCCTAGCAGTTTCTCTCAATTGCCAATCCCACCCACCCCCTGACAGTTTCCCACTACTGCCAATCCCTTTCTGATAGTATTATGATAATTGCTCAAGGTCCACTTATGAGTGAGAACATATGGTACTATGTTCTTTGTTTCTGTGATAGATCACTGAGTATGATCAACTCCAAATCCATCCAAGTTGCTGCGAAGTCCATATGTTTGTCCTTCTTGATGGCTGCATAATATTCTATTGTGTATATGGACCACATTTTTTTTATCCAGTCCAGCTTTGATGGACAACATAGTTGGTTCCATGCTTTTGCTATTGTGAATAGAGCTGCAACAAACATACGTGTGCAGGTATCTTTTTGGTAGAATGATTTGAGTTCCTCCGGGTATATTCCCAGTAGGGGAATTGCTGGGTCATAGAGAAGGTCAATTTCTAGTTCTTTCAGAAATCGCCATACTGTCTTCCAAAGAGGTTGCACTTGTTTGCATTCCCACCAGCAGTGTAGAAGAGTTCCTTTTTCTCTGATCCTTGTCATCATCTGTTGTTGTTTGTTTTATTAATGATAGCCATTCTTACTGGGGTTAGGTGATATCTCAGTGTGGTTTTGATTTGCATTTCTCTCCTCGTGATTTAAATATCACCTACATATGGGTGACGCTGAAATTGCTAACTCCTGTGCAGACCTCTTCCCTGAACAGAACTCCAGACTCACGCCCAGACGCCTGCTGCACATCTCTCTGTGCCTGAATGGCTAGCAGACATCACTAGCATCCTGTGCAAAGCTACATCCTGGTCTCCACCTGCCCACTCTGCTCCACCTGTAGTCCCCCCATCTATGACAGACCCTGCTCTCCGATTGTTCAGGCAGACTACCTTGAAGTCAGCCCCAGCTACACCCTTTCTCACACACTCCTCATGCAACCAGCCATCAAATGCAATCAACTCTCCTATAGAATTTACACAGAATCTGCGTACATTTCACCACAGCCACTGTCACCACCCCCATCCCAGCCACCATTGCCTCTTGTGTGGACCCTCTTTCTTTCCAGAGGTTCACACGACTCAGGAACAGGGAACTAAGAACTCCAGACAAAGGAAAAGTTACCTGAACTTTTCTTTTTTTTTTTTTTTTGAGTTGGAGTCTCACTCCGTTGCCCAGGCTGGAGTGCCGTGGCACAATCATAGCCACCCCAGCCTCGACCTGCTGGGCTCTGGCGATCCTTCCACCTCAGCCTTCCAAGTAGCCAGAACTACAGGCGTGCACCACCATGCCTGGCTAATGTTTTTGATTTATTGTAGAGAAGAGGTCTCCCCAAGCCGCCTGGGCTGGTCTCGAACCCATGGGCTCAGGCCATCCACTCACCTCGGCCTCCCAAAGTGCTGGGATGACAGGCTGAGCCACCAAGCCCAGGCTACTGTGACATTTTAAATGCGAATAAAGTTATTCTGCACATACGTATTAAGTAACTAATACATGAAGGTCTTGATTATGATAAGCAATGAAAAAAATGCAAAAGAAAACAAATATCATGTTTTAAAATGGGTTATTTTTCCAGAAAAAATCTGATAATAAAAGAAAATTCTGCCCTGGAGTGCTCACTGGCATTTCAAGTAAGCGGTAATGAGCATGAGAAGATGAGTGAAAAGAAATGTCAAGTCAACCAGAGAACGCAATAATCAGCAACAGGTGGGTTGACCATTACAGAACTTGACAAATGCCAGTTCCTTTTCAAAAATCACTGCTAAATATGAAAACATGTCAGAAGATCTGTCTTCGGAGTTTGACAAGCAGGAGAAGAAAGTGTGGTCCTATCTCTTTAAAAGAGCCAAGCCTCAGAGATAAGATGGCGTGAACTGATGGATTCTGGTTGTTCTAAACTCTCCAGGCATAACAAGTCAAAACGGAAATGTGACTAGGATCAGGAAGAGGAAATACTTCCCGAAAAAAATGTTCTTTTCTGGTCCTTTCCTAGAGTGTTGATTTGTCCATTCTTGTGTTCAGATATATGTATATAAAACAGCTATTTTTTAATGTTAAGCTTTAGAAATCATTTTGGTCATCACATAGCTCATCTTCCTGTTTATTTAAGCTTCTTTCTACCTAATAGGCTTTATAATAGCTAGTAACCTTTTAACCAAATAAAACGTATTAATAAATAAAAAGTAAAATAGAATAAAATGGCCTATTTAAAAAAAAATTCCTTCAGAGATGTTTTGAATATAAAGTCATCTTTTAAAAGAAGTAAATAAGAACAACTGGGAACATTGAGAAAAAGTGTCATGAGAAAGCATTAGTCTTTCCATATATGAAAGCATATTACAGTACTATAATAATCAAAACAGTGTGGTACTAGAGCATGAACTGGGTAGGAGCTCTATAGTAAACTATAAAACCCAGATGTATATTTAAATATTGTGTTATAGGATACAAGTGACATTTTAAATCACAGTGAAAATAGATGACTCAGTGGATAGTTATTTCCTTGTCATCTCTCAGTCATAAAACCCTTTATAATTGAGTATCTCCACCACATTCTGTGATAGTCTGGGATTCTGCAAATTACGTTTCCCTGACTCCTGTACCAGCTGCTTCCTGTTGGGTTCTGCTAATCCAAGAAATTAGAGGAATCCAAGAAATTAGAGCCTCGAACCCTTCAGACCTCCCAGAATTAGTCTCAGGTGTCCAGTGAGCATTCGGTATTCCTGACTAGCCCCGGCTGCTGCAAGGGTCACCTGCCAAAAAGTGAAGCTGCTCGCTATAAAATGGATGGATTTCAGTTGGGGCAAACATTTAAATGGGGAAATTGGGGTGGAGGGAAAGAGGCACTAAATGAAAATCTGAAAGAATCATTCATCATCAAAGAGTGGGAAGCCTCTTTCTAATGTCGAGTCAATCAGGAGCCATAAAAGAAAGACTGTGTCTGACTGATAACAGCAATGTAAATTCTGCATAGCACAAATGCCAAAGGCAAGGCCAAAATAAAAATAATGAGATAGGAAGAAATATTTGATGTCTAGCTCATATCACAAATAACTAGTTTCTTTACGATACAAAGAGTTCTTACGAATCAATAAGAGACCAATAATCCAACAGAAAACCGGGCAAAGAATAAGAGCAGACTACTCACAAAAAAGAAAATACAAATATCTCTAAAAACATTGGAAGAGGTGCTCATCAACCTCACTCTTAAGAGAAAATGTAAATAAAAACCAATAGAAGAGCACTTTGGGAGGCGGAGGCAAGAGGATTGCCTGAGCCCATGGGTTCGAGACTAGCCTGGGCAACATGGCGAGACCTCGTCTCTACAATAAATTTTAGAAAATTAGCCAGGCATGGTGGTGCACATCTGTAGGTCCAACTACTTGGAAGGCTGAGGCGGAAGGATCGCCAGAGCCCAGCAGGTTGAGGCTGCGGTGGCCGTGACTGTGCCATTGCCCTCCAGCCTGGGCTACAGAGTGAGATTCCGACTCAAAAAACAAGAAACAAAACACGATAGAAGATATCCATTTCACCTACCAGGTTGGCAAAGAAATTATAACATCAAGCTGGTAAAACAACTGAAATGTACTATGTTGGTAGAAAAGGGAAAAAAACAGGTCTCTGAAGGGCAACGTAGCAAAATCCATTACAAATGTACCCACCACTTGACTCAGCAGAGAAACACTCTTACTGTGTGTGGTAAGACACGTGTATCACAAAAGATTATCAGAGACCACTATGCACACTTATATAGAAGCAAACTTGAAAACCTAAAGGAAATGGAGGACTTTCTGACATCACACAACCTCCCCAGGTTGACACAAAAAGAAATCAAGACCCTAAATAGACAAATAACAATCCAGGGAGCCGGGCTCGGTGACTCAGCCTATAATCCCACGCCTTGGGAGGCTGAGGTGAGTGGATTGCCTGAGCCTGCGGGTTCGAGACCCACCTAGGCAACTTGGCAAGACCTCATCTCTACAATAAATCAAAAAATTAGCCAGGCGTGGTAGCGCACGCCTGTAGTTCCAGCTACTTGGAAGGCTGAGGCGGAAGGATCACCGGAGCCCAGCAGGTCGAGGCTGCGGTGGCCGGGAGTGGCCACTGCACTCCAGTCTGGGCAACAGAGTGAGACTCCAACTCAAAACAAAACAAAACAAAACAAAACAACAACAACAAAAAAAAACAATCCAGGAAATCGACTGTGTCATAAGAAAACTACCTACAAAAAAAAAAAAAGCCCTGAACCAGATGGCTTTCCAGGAGAATTCTACAAGACATCCAAGGAGGAATTGGTACCAGACTTGTTGAAAAAATTCCAGGCAATTGAGAAAGATGGAACTCTCCCCAAATCATTTTACGAAGTTAACATCACATTGATAACCAAAGCAGGTAAAGATACAACAAAGAAAGAGAACTACAGGCCAATATCCTTGATGAACATAGATGCTAAAATTCTCAACAAGATCCTAGCAAACCAGATTCAACAACACATCTCAAAAATCATCCACCACGACCAAGTAGGCTTCATCCCTGGGATGCAGGACTGGTTCAACAGCCGTAAGATCATAAACATAATTAAATACATCAAGAGACGTAAAAACAAAAACCACATGATTATATCATTAGACTCGGAAAAAGCTTTTGATAAAATCCAGCACCCCTTCTTGATAAAAACCCTCAAACATCTAGGCGTAGATAGAACATACCTCAAAATACTAAGAGCCATCTATGAGAAACCTACAGCCAGCATACTGCTAATCAGACAGAAATTGGAACCATTTCCCCTGAAAACCAGGATAAGACAAGGATGCCCACTCTCACCTCTCCTTTTCAACATAGGTTTGGAAGTCCTAGCTAGAGCAATTAGACAAGAGAAGGAGATCAGGAGTATCCAAATAGGAAAAGAGGAAGTCAAGTTATCTCTCTTTGCAGA
>CAUYQG010089999.1:0-10101 GCA_963574415.1 Tarsius wallacei
GCAGAAAGGGGGCTGGTAGCAGTTAAAGGTATTCCCTTTTGAAAGTCAAACAGCAAGCTTTAAAGACCTGCCAGGCCGGTTTTGTTTGGAAAAAGGACAAATGGCCAGAGACTGACGGCTCTCATGGAAATGCAAAAGAAATAGTACCTAATTCACAACTGCTATCAGTTTACAGCCCCTGCTCGTCCTGCATTTCCTGGAGACCATTTGTTCTTTGAAAGATGTGATTTTTCTGAACACAACCCTGTAAATTCCAAAGAAAATGTGTAATCGCTCAACACGACCCCCTCCCTTACCTAAACAAAGGTATAAAACCCCTCTTCTCCCGTTCTGGGGGGCTTGACCTGGAAGCGTTATCCCATCGAGCCCGCCGGCGTAATAAAGTTGCCACTTCCTATAATAGTCTCGGTGTCACGACCTCTCTATCTTCCTGCTACATAATAAATCAAAAAATTAGCTGGGCTGGTGGTGCATGCCTGTAGTTCCAGCTACTTGGAAGGCTGAGACGGAAGAATTACCTGAGTCACCTGGGAGGTCGAGACTGCGGTGGCTGAGACTGTGCCACTGCACTCTAGCCTGGGCGACAGAGTAAGACTCTGACTCAAAAAAGAAAAAAAAAAAGAAAAGAAATCATAGATGACATCAGCCCAGTCACTTCAGAAAAAATACTTAACTACAGTAAGTTTTGACCCTGTTACAAATTACTGTGTATCCCTGGGAAGATGTTTGCTTCATTCTGGGCCACATCTGTAAAATGAGTGGGTTTAACTCCAGGACCTACTCCTTGCGATCCTGAGACTTGGGGATCTCTTTATTCATCTTATTTCACAGAGGAAGACAGGGAGCTCGTTAACGTGAAAGGCCAGAGAGGGTCTGATGCGGGGTGTGGCACCACCATTGCCCAGCCTCCCTGCCCCACTTGCCTTGGGATGCCTTGAGATGCCCCACTCACTCTTCACATGGGATCACTCGTTTTTCAAAAAGGACAACATTTGCTGTCCTTGCAACCCAACTGTGGATTCTTGGCACAAAGCAGGTGTGGGTGGGTGTTTGGGCTCTTTTCTTCCTCGGGAACAATGCTCTGGGTAACAGCTCTTTAGTTGATGAGTTGGAGTCCTGAGAACAGAAAGTAACAAAAGACACATTTGTCATAAAATCAAGAGTCACCAAAGGTCTGGAAGGGGTAGAGAGCCTGAGGAAGGAAGGACACGGGCTTTGTGGGTAAAGACTGAGGTACTTGGACACCCTTGATGTTCAGATCGTGCTTTATGAAGTATTTCGTCCCTCTGGGACCTCACAGAAACAGTGGGTGGGGGGACAGGAATGGTGACTGGTGAGGAGTACGATGACATTGAAGATGGTGATGACAATGGCAGCTTGTGTGCTCTGAGCCCTCGCGTGAGTCAGGCACTGTCCTGAGGACATTACGCATGCTGATTACTGGAAGCTTCCCAACAATGTTAGGAAGTAAAACCATTTTCAGCACAGGGAAGCTGGCGCTTAGAGAAGTTAATTCACAAACTCATGAAAACACAGCAGTAGCAGAACTGGGTTTTGAACTCAGGTCTCTTCGGTCCTGAAGCTTAATTCTTTGTTTTATGGGTACTTCAGTTGAGGCTTAGAGTTGGAAGTAACTCAGAGCTAAACAAAACCAACTCAGGTTTTTTTGTTTTGTTTTGTTTTGAGTCAGAGTCTCACTATGTCACCCAGGCTGGAGTGCAGTGGCATGCTCATGGCCACCACAGACTCAACCTTCCAAATAGCTGGAACTACAGGCATGTGCAGCCACACCCAGCTAATTTTTTAAATTTATTGTAGAGACGAAGTCTCGCCAGGTTGCCCAGGCTGGTCTCGAACCCCTGGGCTCAGGCAATCCTCTTACCTCCACCTCCCAATGTGCTGGGATTACAGGCATGAGCCACCGTGCACGACTGCCAACTCAAGTTTTAAAATCTGTGGAGAAATGAAATGCCCAGGGAAGTGGACAAAATAGTGCAAGCAAACCTTTGGTTGGTACCAGAGAGAACTGGGATAGACATGGCAGCCGAAAGTTCTAACAGAGGTCCCAGTCCCTCCTTCTTTCCTCCTCCCTTCCCTTTCTTTATTCTTTGGGGACAAAGCCCCCTGTTATTCCACCCTCTTTTATTGTACACAATCCTAAGGCTGATTCACCACCATTTCCCAACCAGACACCTATTTTGTACTATTCTTTTCTTTTTTTTTTTTTGAGTTGGAGTCTCACTTTGGCACCTACGCTGGAGTGCAGTGGCACACTCATGGCCACCACAGCGTTGACCTGCTGGGCTCAGGCGATCCTTCTACCTAAGCCATCCAAGTAGCTGGAATTACAGGCACATGCCACCATGCCTGGCTAATTTTTTGATTTATTGTAGAGACAAGGTATCATCAAGTTTCCCAGGTTGGTCTCGAACCCCTGGGCTCAGGCCATCCTCTCGCCTCTGCCTCCCAAAGTGCTGGGATTACAGGCATGAACCTCTGCGCCCAGCTTCTTTTATTTTCTTTTTTTTTCTCATTCTGTTGCCCAGGTTGGAGTGCAGTGGCACAATCACGGCTCACCAAGCCTTGACCTCCTGGATTCAAGTAATCCTCCCTCCTGGGCTCAAGTGATCCTCCTACCTCAGCCTCCTAAAGCGCTAGGATTACAGGCACTCGCCACCATGCCTGGTCACTTACAATTCTTAAGTCCTGTCCTCGGAGCTAACAGAGAGGTTAATTAAGAAAACACATGAATCACAGTTGCAAACTGTAATTGTGGCAGTCATCACTAAGGAAAAGTATAGGGAGCCACAAAATCTAATTTTGAGGTTAATGGAAGACTTCCTAGAGAAAGTGGCTTTGGATCTGGGTCAGAGTCTTCTCTAGAGGTTCATAAGACAGGCATTGGTCAAGTCTTGATAAAGAAGGGCCAGGCGCCGGGCTCGGTGGCTCAGCCTGTAATCCCGCGCCTTGGGAGGCTGAGGTGAGTGGATTGCCTGGGCCCGCAGGTTCAAGACTCTCCTGGGCAACTTGGCGAGACCTCATCTCTACAATAAATTAAAAAAAAAAAAAACGAAGAAGGGCCAGGCTCGGTGGCTCAGCCTGTAATCCCAGCATTTTCGGAGGCCAAGGCGAGTGGATTGCCTGAGCCCGGGGGTTTGAGACCAGCCCCAGCAACTTGGTGAGACCTCGTCTCCACAATAAAATTAAAAATTAGCCGGGCATGGTAGCACGCACCAGTAGTTCTGGCTACTTGGAAGACTGAGGCGGAGGGATCGCCAGAGCCCAGTGAGGGTGCCACTGCATTCTAGCCTGGGCAACGGAGTGAGACTCCAACTCAAAAAAGAGAATGAGGAAGAGAAAGGGAGAAAGAGGACAACATGTCCTGGTACTTATTAATCCACCCCCTCCAGATTTGGCATTTAACTGAGAGTGGGCTGACTTGGTCTCTGTCCTCTAACGCCGTGGTTCTCAAAGTGCAGACTTGGCACCAGGAGCAATAGCATTATCTGGGAGCTTATTAGAAATGCAAATTCTCAGGCCCTGCCCTAGACCTACTGAATTGAAAACTTTGGGGCAGAGCCAAGAATCTGTGTTTTTACAAGCGCTCCTGGCAATTCTTCGACATACTCAAGTTTGCGGACCATGTTCTAAATGCCTTCAGTCACAGATCCTGGTTCTCACCCTTTTGTGTTCCCTATCCTTTATCCAGAATGAGTGATATTCTGAGAGAAGTCTGAGAGAGGTCTGCAGTTATAAAGAGAAACAGGACAAGTTGTTTGAATGGATGCAAGGTAGGAGATAAAATACAAGGATTTTAGCAACTCAGAGATTATAAGGGGGGACCCAAAAACCCAGAATTTATTTATTAAAAATTGTGTATTTATTCTTACACGTTTAAGCTTCAGTCACCTTCAAAGTATGCTCTGTTTGATGCAATATACCTATCAAGATGGTTTTTCCAGGGCTCAAAACAGTTTTTGAACTCGTCAGTTTTGATGCCTTTTAGGGCTTCTGTCAATTTTGTTTCACCTCTTCCACATTGGCAAAACGTTCCCCTTTGAGGGCTTTTTTCACCCAGGGAAACAAAAACAAAAGTCACTCGGGGCAAGATCTGGTAAATAGAGAGGGTGGGGCACAGGGTCATGCAGTTTTTGGTCAAAAACTGCTGAAGGCTCAGTGCCGCGTCGGCAGGTGTCCTCATAAAACACCCATCCTGAAATGGGAAAATGAGCTGAAAGAATCACCAAAAAAATTCACTGAAGCCAAACCCAGCCTCTCACAACAATGCTAACTGGTACACTGATGTCAATGGGTTCCTAGAACATTTACTTATCAGGGAAAGCCTATACTACAAGGGGCTAGCCCTCCAAAAGATAATTCCAGGTTTTTTGGGGTCTCCCCTCATGGTTGCCTAGGAGCTGAGACTCCAGCAGACAAAAGCATATTATCTTAAAACTGGAAAGAACCTGGCACATCATATCCTACTTTCACTCTCTCTGTCTTAGTCCCTTCAGGCTGCAAATTAACATAGACTGGATAACTTAAAAATGACAGAAATTTACATCTCACAGTTATGGAGGCTGGGAAGTCTGAAATTAAGTCATCAGCAGATTTGATGTCTAGGAGGGCTCATTTCTCATAGACAGTGCCTTCTTACTATGTCCTAACATGGTAGAAGAGCACACGCACTTTCTTGGAGTTCTCTCTCTCTCTCTCTCTCTCTCTCTCTCTCTCTCTCTCTCTCTTTGAGTTGATGTTGCACTCTGTTATCCAGATTCACCACAGTCTTGACCTCCTGAGCTCAAGGGATCCTCCCGAGTAGCTCAGCCTCCCAAAAGTAGCCGGGATTATAGGCGCACACTGGTTAAATCTGAGATGAAATCTGCCTTCCTCTGACTTCCTTCCATTAGCCTTAGTTCTCTAGATTTTTTTTTTTTTTTAATTGTGGAGATGAGGTCTCGCCAAGTTGCCCAGGCGGGTCTCAAACCCGCGGGCTCAGGCAATCCACTCACCTCAGCCTCCCAAAGCGCGGGATTACAGTCTGAGCCACCGAGCCCGGCTAGTTCTCTAGATTTTTGTGGGTAAACCCTCTCAGCCTTCCTCATGTCTGCCCAAGAATGATAGTCAGGCTTCCAGATGGTTTTTAGTGAAGACAAAAATCACTTTTTTCTTTTTTTTGAGTTGGAGTCTCACTCTGTCGCCCAGACTGGAGTGCAGTGGCCGCTCCTGGCCACCGCAGCCTCGCCCTGCTGGACTCCGGCGATCCTTCCGCCTCAGCCTTCCAAGTAGCTGGAATTACAGGCGCGCGCTACCACGCCCAGCTAATTTTTTGATTTATTGTAGAGATGAGGTCTCGCCAAGTTGCCCAGGCAGGTCTCGAAAAATCACTTTTTCATTTTTGCAGCAATGAGGTCTCCCTATGTTGCCCAGGCTGGACACAAGCTCTTAGGCTCAAGTAATCAACCTGCCTACTGCTGGGATTATAGGCATGAGCCACCATGCCCAGCCATGGAGTCTCTTTTATAAGGGCACAAATCCCATTCTAGAGGATACCACTCTTATGACATAATCATCTCTCAAAGGTCCCACTTCCAAATACCTCCCATTGGGAATTAGGTTTCAATGTATAAATCTCGAGGGAACACAAACATTCACATCATGGTACCCACCCAAGACAAGATCCAGATAGGTGCCACTCTTCTTCAAAAATAACATTTTCTATCATTGGCTGGTTAAATCTGAAATGAAATCTGCCTTCCTCTGACTTCCTTCCATTAGCCTTCGTTCTCTGGATTTTTGTGGGTAAACCCTCTCAGCCTTCCTCACGTCTGCCCAAGGATGATAGTCAGGCTTCCAGATGGTTTTTAGTGAAGATAAAAATCACCAGTGGCTCACACCTGTAATCCCAAACTTTGGGAGGCCAAAGCAAGAGAATTGCTTGAGGTCAGGAGTTCGAGACCAGCCTGGGCAAGATAGTGAGACCCTGTCTCTACTAAAGATTGTTTTTAAATAAGTAAAAGTATAAGAGGAGATCTTGGACTTGTATGCTTCTATTAATGCAAGAGCAAAGGTGATAGAAGTTTCAGGTACACGTGCCCTCCCACTTAGGGTGGCTGACATGAAGATGACCATATTCTGGAGAACGTTAAGGAAAAGTCACAAAGTCCTGATTTCTAACTCCAATGCAAGTCTCTGATGTTCCCTAGGTCACTCACACCTCACCCATGTGGTTTAAGTTCTGCATTCGTGACTTGGCTGGTTAGGAAGAAACTTTTGGACCACATATTTAAGCATCACTGCTTTTCTTTTTTTTCTTTTCTTTTCTTTCTTTCTTTCTTTTTTTTTTTTTAAGATGTGGGGTACAATTTAGGGTTAGATATACAAATGTACATTATGCATGTACCCTTGTTGATGAGATGTCTCCCCCTCCCCCGGCAGATTCCCACTACTGCCAATCCCGCCCCTACCCTCCCCTGGAAGTTTCCCACTACTGCCAATCCTTTTCTTATAGTATTATGATAATTGTCCAAGGCCCACTTATAAGTGAGAACATGTGATACTCAGTTCTTTGTTTCTGCGATAGGTCATTCAGTATTATAGATTCTAAGTCCATCCAGGTTGCTGCATCACTGCTTTTCATGGGTATTAGCTACTTCACAACCAATATGTACCTGGTTTCTGGAGGAGCATGTTTCTTGTATCATTCTGAGGTTCCCCATCACATTCAGCCAATCGTATGTTCATTTATACATTCATTGAACTATTCGGCAAATTCCATCAAACCCAGTCCAGCCTCCTGGGTCTACCTACAATTGGGCACTACCCAATTTCTTCCGCAAATCGAGAAACCAAAGTCAACCCTGGACAAGTTCCACTTCATAGAATATGCTAACAAAAGGCCCAATTCAGAGAAAACAAAATGTGGCAGTATACAAAAGAGCAGTTTAAATTCTCTTTCAAACTTGGACTTGCATGCTGTCCCAATGTCCTTTGCGGCAGAGGAAGAGGGCAGAGAGATGATTAACCCATTTCAGAGAGAGTCAGACTGAAAAGTCCAGGAAAAAATATGACACAGGATCCTGCCTCTTAGCCTGGACCTCCCACCACTAACCAGTGCCCCAGGCCTGTGAAGGTTCTTGGGGACACCACCATAGGGAGATGACATCAGCCACTGAGTGATAATAAAACATCAACCAAAACAAAACCTCAATAGAAACTTACTATGAAATGGGGCTCTGACACTTCTTGCATAACGATGGCCTTTGGAGAGTCACTCCACAATAAACGCTCATCCTCTGAGGCTAGAATCACAGCTTCTCTACACTCTTGATGATGTCGGACAAAAATGTGACCACATGCTCTTAAACTGGCTCCCCGCCAAGCACCGGAGAGCGAGCTCATCTGCCCACCACCTCGTAACATCCCGAGCCAAATCTCTGCTTCCTTTCCACCAATAAGGAAAAAAAAGACTTCATCTTACCACAACAGTCCACTGAATTCAAGCCTTTTCACAGAGGAAGCAAAAGACTTCCTAATCTCTAGCAAAAAATGCCAGCTATGTGCTCCCACAGGGTTCCAGCCCCTGGAGCCCGCAGGGCACCAGGGCTATCACAATAACTTCGCAGCTGATCTACAATTCAATTCTCTTTTGTGCAAAACTCCAGACGCTGTCCAACAGTTCAGATCCAAGCTTCAATCCCAGGACGGTCCACCCTTGTCCTCACCCCCGATGCATTCCCCGACCTGGCAAGCGGACTCAGAAATCTAGACAGACTAGAATCTGGGGCCCAGAGAATGACCACATCGCTCCAGATCTCTTTGAGAGGAGAGATGGATTTCCAGTTCGATCTATAATACTTTCCATGCACCAGTCACTGGAGGGGACGGGTATGGGTGAGTGTGGAGCGGGCAGAGCAGAATTATGAAGCCCTCAAAAAGCTTCATAGACAAAATACAGATTAAACACACATATACTCAAGAAAAGCAAGTCAGACAGCCATAGTGAGAGCCAAAAGTGCTTTACAGCAAGTGCTGTAATGGCGAGGTGGTTCTAAGAAGTTGGATTTGAGCCACAACATTGGCCAACCTGTCAGTTTACCTGAGAAAAGTCAGTCTCATTTCCTCGGCCACCTCAGCCTTAATCCTACCATCAGACTTATTTTCTGCACCCAGCCCTGTCTCTTATCCCTTCACAGTTCACTATAAAACAAACTTTTTTATCAGCATGGGGGCACCTGGTGAGTAGCACGGAGGTACCTGGTAAGGAGTTATAAAAGGTGACATAAATCATAATGGCTAGCCACAATGTTAAGACAAAAACCTAGATCAATAGTCATGTGTAAAATTGAATCCCATTTTTATTACCACCACCACCAACAAAAACAACCGCATCCGTGTATACCAATTGCAGCATAAGGAATGGCTGCTTTTGTGGGTGAGAAATGGTAAAGGTTAGAAAAGAGGTTAAATTCTGCTGTTGCCCCTTCCTACATGTAACCTGGAACAACCACTACTTTCTGCCTCCTTGTGGATGACAGGAATACCCCAGACCCCTGTACAGGTGTCACGGTAAGATCTGGGCGTATGTTCTGCTTGGGGGAAGATCTGAGAAAAGCAGGTGTGGCTTGACCAGCCTCGGGAATTTATTCATCCATCACCCAGGGTAGGTAGATGGTAACCCGTGTGAGATGGCTGCTTTTACCTGAGAGTGTAAAGGTCGATACCTACAACTCTGACCAAAGGAGATGCTTGGGACTAACAGAAGTGTTTAACTGAGGTTTGAGGAGGAAGCCTGGACTTTCCACTCGGAGGGTAAGCAAGCCTCTCCCCTCTCACCGAACTCACTGGGACTGATTCAGGTAGTGTCTAACTTTATGCCCCATCCAATACACATTCCAAGACAAAACAGTAGTTAACCCTTAGGTGAATTGAAACTCAATGGGCAAAAGTTACTAGATAGCCGGGCACACCTATAATCCCAGCACTTTGGGAGGCGGAGGCAAGAGGATTGCCTGAGCTCAGGAGTTCGAGACCAGCCTGAGCAACATGGTGAGACCTCATCTCTACAATTAAAAAAAAAAAAAAGTAACTAGATATCTGAGGAATAGAACTACCTGAAAAGAATGTCAGTGAATTGGGCAACATATGCTATCTGAAGTAGAAATGTTAGAACTATCTATTTACATGAGCAGACACTAAAAATAATAAAAATAAAATTAAAATAAAGAACAGGCAGGCCAAGAATGTAAAATAAGAATAACAGACGAGATAAGTAAGAAAATAAGAACATGAAATCATTAAAAAAAAAAAAAAAGGCTGTGAGCAGTGGCTCATGCCTGTAATCCCAGCATTTGGGGAGGCCAAGGCAGGAGGATTGCATGAATGCAGGAGTTTGAGACCAGTCTGGACAACATAGTGAGATCTCATCTCTATAAAAAGTAAAAAAACAAAAAAAAACTAGCCAGGTGTCTGTAGTTCCAGCTACTGGAGAGGCTGAGGCACAAGGATCGTCTGAGCCCAGCAGGTTGAGGCTGCAGGGAGCTGTGATCGTGCCACTGCACTCCAGCCTGGACAACAGAGTGAGACCTCAACTCAAGTAAAAACAACAGCAACAAACAAACAAACAAAAACTAGAAATATTTTACATGTAAAACACAATATAGGTAGTTGAAGAAATAATAGAAAAGGTTGTTTTTATTTTTAGATAGGCCACAGAATATAAACTATAATAGAAAAAAAATTAATTGGGCTTCATCAAAATTTAAAACTTTTGCTCTTTGAAAGGTATTGTTTAGAAAATAGAAGGTCAAGCCGGGCTCGGTGGCTCAGCCTGTAATCCCGCGCTTTGGGAGGCTGAGGTGAGTGGATTGCCTGAGCCCGCGGGTTCGAGACCCGCCTGGGCAACTTGGCGAGACCTCATCTCTACAATAAATCAAAAAACTAGCTGGGCATGGTAGCGCACGCCTGTAGTTCCAGCTACTTGGAAGGCTGAGGCGGAAGGATCGCCGGAGCCCAGCAGGTAGAGGCTGCGGTGGCCGGGAGCGGCCACTGCACTCCAGTCCGGGCGACAGAGTGAGACTCCAACTCAAAAAAAAAAAAAAA
>CAUYQG010090008.1:0-45304 GCA_963574415.1 Tarsius wallacei
TAATGGGCTGGAAAAACATATTAAAAAGAATATTTTCCTCAGTACAGGCTTTCTTCCAGCATAAGATTTTATAACCTGAATTAAATTAAACATGGTGGATTAAGACACACAGTGTGTGTTACAGTGATTACGGACTGTTCCAGTTACTATTGCTGCATACCAAACCACCCCAAAACTCAGTGGCACAAAACAATTATTTTGGATTCTATGGGTCAAGAATTCAGACAGGACACAGTGAGGATATTGTCTCTTTCCACAATGTCTGGGACCTCAGCAAGAGAGGCTCGTCAGTTGGGGGTGACTTGATGCTTGAGGCCGAACTGATCTTGAAGTTTCTTTCTGGCATGTTTGGCAGTTGATGTGGATGGTGGGCTGAGAGCTCAGTAGGGCTGCTGACTGAAGTGCCAGCATGGCAGTCTCAGAAGAGCTGGACTTCTAGCATGGTGGCTCACTCAGCCCAGAGTAAGTGTCGCAAGAGAACCAGGCAGAAGCTCTATGGCCTTCTCTGACCTAGCCTCATGCAGAGTCATTTCCACAGTAATAGAATTATTGCTTATAAACCCAGACTCAAGGGGCGAAGTCAATGACCCCGTCCCTCAATGTGTCAAAGAACTTTTTAAATATTTAAGTCATATATAACTTTTATCAAAGTAAATTTAAATTTCTAAGTATCTATTTTAATTTCTTAAAAATCTGTGTACTATATTTTTTAAAATGTGTTTTAGATTCAAGGGGTATATGTGCAAGTTTGTTACATGGGTATATCGTGTAATGGTGAGATTTGAACTTCCATTGAGCTTGTCACCCAGGTAGTAGGTATGGTACCCAATGGGGAGTTTTTCAAGCCTTATCCCCTCTCTTCCTTTCCCCCCTTTTGGAGTCCCCAGTGTCTGTTGTTCCCATCCTAATTCCCATGTGTACACAGTGTTTGGCTTCCACCTATAAGTGAGAACATGTGGTATTTGGTTTTCTGTTTCTGTGTTAATTCACTTAGAACGATGGCCTCCAGTTCCAATCCATATTGCTGCAAATAACATGATTTTGTTCTTTTTTATGGCTGTATAGTATTCCATGATGTGTATATACTACATTTTCTTTAGCCAATCCACTATCGTTGGGCACCTAGGTCAGTTCCATGTCGTTGCTATTGTGAATAGTGTTGCAATAATGTCAGTGAAGGTGTCTGTTTGAAACAATGATTTGTGCTCCTTTGGGTATATGCCCAGTTGTGAGATTGCTGGGTCGAATAGTAAATCCATTTTTAGTTCTGTCAAAGAATTTTTAGATTTACTTTACATATGTTTTCTAACTTAGAGATACTTAGAAACAATTTTATTTTCAGGATTCCCACAAGATAAATAACTTTACAATTGCAAGTCATAAATCTTCTAAGTTCTAACACATTTACCTCTTGAAAACAATTGTTTTATTACCAATTTTTATACTTTTTATTATGGAATATTTCTTCTTGGGAATGTAGTTAAGTCCTGATTTCATTTATTATAGCTCTACTGACTAAGTATACTCCTCTTTGCTTAATATTACTTCCCACCCCACAGAGAGGCCCTATTTCCTCCACAAGCCTCCTTTGGTCATGTTCAAGTTTAACACCACATTTTATTGAGTCTCTGTCTGCACTGTACTCATATTCACCACAGTTTTTAAACATTTAAACTTCCAAGCTTGTGTTGTCTTCTCATTAGGGCTAGAGAAAACACATTCATGTTGGTGTCTTTGATCTTTGAGGCGCTATGTGGTCTAAGTTTGTCTCATAGCCTCAGTTTCCTCCCTACATTAATGAATCTGGCTTAAACCTGTATGATCTAATTTTAGGCAAAAATCTCTTTAAAAAAACAACAGCCATAAAAGGCTTTTAAATGACAAGATGAAAAAGAAATTGGCCATTGAGAAGGGACGAGGTAAAATAGGATGGCCTGAAGGGGCCCAGGGAGAATAAGTGGCCTCCATTTTGAGCAGGGGGCTCTGGGGTCCCAGAGCAGACCAAGGACAGCTTTGACAGAAAGAGATTATGAACAGCAGCAGCTCAGAATAATAGGTGGTTTAAGGGATATAATTAACAACCTTCTTGTGAAGAGCAACACAACAGCCTTGGAAAGCCGGGTCAAGGGCCCTTTTTGAAAAGCCCCAGGGCAACAACCTCTTCCAAGCATGAGGGAAAGCAAATGTTTAAATAAGCAGTTCCCATCATACTTAAAGGGTGACTTCACTTGCATGCTGGAGCTTGTATTTGCTAAAAGCAGATACCAAGTCACTCAGAGAAAAAGTTTATCAACATGTGTGAGACATTTTCCTAATTAAAAATATAAGGAAAAAATGTGTATATGCGTTCCCTATGTATATATAGTTGAAGAGAATAAAACACAAATGATCTTTCACGGAAGGGAATTATGGCGGACCTGTCCAGGCTGCTTAACTCGCCATGATGTCCTGCCCAGCTTGCATTCTGTTTATAAAGCTCATAAAAGTCTTGAGGGAAAACTTCCGGGGAAAAGCTTTTATAATTCAGAAGTCAGCCGGGCTTGGTGGCTCAGCCTGTAATCCCACGCTTTGGGAGGCTGAGGTGAGTGAATTGCCTGAGCCCGCGGGTTCGAGACCCGCCTGGGCAACTTGGCGAGACCTCATCTCTACAATAAATAAAAAAATTAGCCAGGCATGGTAGTGCATGCCTGTAGTTCCAGTTACTCGGAAGGCCGAGGTGGAAGGATCGCCAGAGCCCAGCAGGTCGAGGCTGCGGTGGCCGGGAGCGGCCACTGTACTCCAGTCTGGGTGACAGAGTGAGACTCCAACTCAAAATAATAATAACAATAATAATAATAATAATAATAATAATAATAATAATAACTCAGAAGTCATCCACTCAAAACCCAGGCCTGGTTTGGCTCCTTGGATGGCTCAGCCTCGGGACATGCTCCCTTTGTCCTGCTCTGAACCCAGAAAGAGAAGGTGGAGCTAAGGAAGATGAAATTTCTAGACACTAATGCCTGGCAAAACAAGTCGGGCAACTTTCAGAACAATGCAAATTGCATGGACACAGTACAGGATTTTTCCCAAACTGAAATGACTTCTTCACAGAAAACACCTGGGCCTCAATGTACCAAATACTACATACGGTAACCCATTTGGGGGCTGCTTAGCTGAGTTCTAGTAAGGTTCAAGGTTTGCTGAAACAACACAAGATTTGCCTACCAGGTCAAGTCCCAAGAGTTGATGGTATGAGGTGAGGCATACTTTTCTGGGCTTCCTGCCTGGCAGTAATTTGGTGTTTGTTTTAAAATATTTGAAAAGAAACAACCCTTCTTTCTCACTTTCAGTCTTCAGAAGTGGGTAGAGGTTTTTGATGGTGGTAGTTGTGGTTGTCCTTGTTTTGTCTGAATGAATCACCGAGAACCACAGAATGCCATGGTCAAAATGGACTCTGAAGACCTCACTGTTAGGGTCACACTCCCAGCGGGGCCTCCAGAACATTAGGTCAGGCCCACTGGAGGTGTGAGTGTCTGGCATGCGGCCCCTCGGCTGCATGAAAGATGCAAAGAACTGGAGTAAAATATAATTTTAAAATGTCTGAACGCCTCCTAAAACCTGCCTATTGGAAATTTGTCTCATCGATGTCTAACCTTAGCTAGATGCAAAGTATTTCAGGGGAAAAGTCTAAGCAAAGATGATTATGCTGAAGCAAAAGGACTAAACTAAGTTTATTCTAGGTTTCTACAGGTACTTCCTTTCACTCACCCAATCACTTTCATTAACAACGAAGGAAGGGGAGCCTCAGCACTCCTTCCTAGAAGTAGCAAGGCCTTAGATGGAAGTCACACATGTGGCACATTAGACTGTGATGTCTCCTTCATTTGAGGAACAAAAAGCAGGAGAGGTTAATAGAGTTCCCAAGTTCACAGAGCCGGTTACTAGAAAAACCAAGATGAATCTGGGAGTGGTGGCTCATGCCTGTAATCCCAGCACTTTGGGAGGCCAAGGTAAGAGGATTGCCTGAGTCCAGGGGTTCCAGTCCAGCCTGGGCAACTTGGTGAGACCTCATCTCTACAATAACTCAAAAAATTTGCCAGGCGTGATGGTGCACGTCTGTAGTTCCAGCTACTTGGAAGGCTGAGGTGGAAGGTTTGCCTGGGTCCAGTAGGCGGAGGCTGTGGTGGTCATGAGCATGCCACTGCACTACAGCCTGGACAACAGAGTGAGACTCCAACTCAAAAAAAAAAAAAAAAAAGACCAAGACAAAGCTCACTGGACTAAAGAAATGCATACATTTGAGGTGGCCGAATGAACACATGAATGATGCTTAATTAGGGGCATGAAAACTCATTCCAAATCTAACACATGCAGCTTGCATTGCCCAATCATCTGGATGCACCATACGTTTCCTCAGAGCAGACAGTGAGGGATTGTCCAGAGTAGATATTCACACGGATGTGCCCTGTTTTATGGAACACACAGCACTACTTTACAGGTAGATTTGAGATATTTCAAATACATGTGAACAACTCTGTGTTTAAAAAAATTCTTTGTAAAATACGTACATTTTCTGAAAAATAGAATAAGCAACCTCAATCCATCGGCTTTATCCATCCAAATTTTCCTCCATAATATTTGCTTCACCTGGGTCTTCCTAAATTAAGTATACTAAAAGAGTTCGTGAAGCCCCCGTCTTTCCTATACAACACAGTCAGGCAACCTACCCTTGTAGAATATGCATTTTGAGTTCTCAGCCCCAATGTACTTTCAGGACCAAAAGTTAAACTCTTTTTTGGGGGGGAAGAAAATATCTGCAAATCATATATCTGATAAGGGATGTATTTCTAGAATATAGAATAACTGTTACAACTCAAATAAAAACACAAATATCCAATTTTAAAATTGGCAAAGGATCCGAATAAGTGTTTCTCCAAGGAATTATACAAATAGTCAATAAACACATGAAAAGATGCTTGACATCATTAACCATCAGGGAAAAGGGCCTCAAACAGCAATGAGATATCATTTCACACCTATGAGCATGGCTAGAATTAAAATTCAGATCATTAGAGTTGTCGATGAAGATGTGGAGAAACTGAAACCCTTGTACGTTGCATGTTGCCTTTTAATTTCCCATTGTGATTTAAATTTGCATGTTCCTGGTGACTCCTTGTAATATAACTTTTATCAATATGGTCTTCACCCAGATTTGAAGTGTGGTGAGGCCAGGTTCAGACCAAGCGCAAGAAATCAGAAAGAGATTTTACAGTTTTCATACTGCTCCCTGGGAAGAACTCAGCATGCTATGCAGGGTCAGTGGGGCAGGACGAAGGTCATTCATAAGGTTGAGGGAGAGAGGGAAACCGGGCAAGCGCCTTTAACGTAGCTTCCAAGGGAAGAGATGGGTGAGACGTGGTAGGCAGGCTGGAGACTGGTCCGTTTGAATAATTTGAACAGGCTCTGGTGTCAAGGGGCTGTTCCTGGTTCACTGGGACAATCAGAGCAGGTGTGCAGTTGTTTGAGTGTGAGAGCTTCAAGGTGACTGAGGATGTGGACCCAACCAGCTGCTCAGGATGGGGATGTGACCAGCTACGAGCTGAACTCTTTACAGGCGTTGTCTTTGATGGTTTCCTCCCTAGACTGAGAACAACGCTTGATAAGGTATCTTTCCACCTATACTGTCACCATCTTACCGGAACCCCCTCCTTATTATCGATAAGGTATCTTTCAATGACTAAGTCATTTTACCTTGCAGACTTGGGGCTGAGAGGGCAGGAGCCACTTGTTTTCATTGAATGGGTTGCAATGGAGTGTTTTCTATAGCCCTTGTGCACAGAGGGCTCTGTTGTTGTACACGAGGAATTAAACCCCAAATACTCACAAGGGCCTCACAGGTGATACCGATGAGCAAAGCCAATTAAGTGGAAGAAGCCACAGGACGTGGTATGGGCAGTGGCGAGGGGTAGCAAGGGCCTCGTCAGTAGGGTGGACACTGCTCAGCTCCAGTTCGTGGCTCTCGTGCAGAAACATAGGCCAAGTTTGTCCAACTTTTTAAAGGAAAAATATAAATCTAGACTTTTAAATGTAAAACCTTCCACGTGTTAATGTTGGAAACCGACTCAAACTTGTTTTAAAACATTGCAAGTGATGGTTAAACAAAAGAGTTCTTTGGCCCACTGGTTACCAGCATGAGACTTCTAGACCCTACAGTGATATTCATTGAGTAGTATTAAATTGTATAAACTAGCACATTTAGTTTCTAAGTAAAACACAGGGAAAGACCACCCATCTTTTTGTAGAAATCACATGCATCCTTTAATCTTTGCCTTAATCACTTCTTTCTTTAAGTTGTCCCCAACACTCTGACATCATACATCTGTAAGGGCTGTACTGCACAGTTAATGCTTAACTTTATCCTTCTTTCATGTTTTTAATTATTTCATATGCACAGATCTTGTATTTAGACTTCATTGTAAGTACTTCCAGGGCAAGACTCATATCAAATACTTATTTTATGGCAACCTCAAAGGTCAATAAATGTTTTCAGTTGTCTGTTTTTTTTTTTTTAATAACGAGAAAATAGCCTTTGCTGACACACAAATACGTAGTTCCACTAGGAATGAGTTTAATGTCTTGAAATTCCTGAATTTCTAGCCTAGGCAAGCTAAGAAGTTAACATCTGTGGGCACCTTGCCCTGATGAGCTGAGAAGCACTGGCTTGCCATAAATTTTTGAGAAAGAAAACACTTGGCCAAATAGCTGGGAGGAGTTCATCGTGTCTTTTCTAGAATAAGACTATGGTAGGCTATATTTAGTCCTGTGGAGGTGGTGTGGTCCTTTCCAAGCCTTGACAGTGAAAGAAATTTTCTGAGCCAATTCTTGTCTGCAGGAAACCTTCCATTGATTTAGACATCAAAGGAATGGTAGGCCTCATTAAAGAAGGTCAAGCTCATGATTTGCGTTCACAGTTCAGAACTCTCTGGGCCTTCTTAGAGGGCTTTGGAAGAGCAAAGCATGGGTAGCAATCAGCCCTCACCCAGCAACAGGCATGACGGGAGGAGGACCAAAGCAGGTGTAGAAGCTCCAGAAACAAGTGTCCAGTATCTTTGCTCCTATGTGGGCGTGAAGGTGGGGTGACTGAGAAATGGCAACTTTTGCCATGTCCTGGCCGTTATAGTTATTTCTACACTGCTGAGAAGAGGCTAAAATTCCAGAACAGCTGGGCATGTATGTAGGCTGCCCAAGGGTGGGTCTGGGAGGGAACCTGGTGTTTGGTTTGAATTGTCCAGCACCACTCGCGAGTGAAGAAGGATGGACACAATGACCCCTGTGGATCCCTGAGTTCACTTGATGTGATGGGGGATCCAAAAACTGAGGGGACGGGACCAGCTCTGGTGTGAACTGACTGCCTGACCAAAGAAAAAGGCTGCGTCCTCCCTCACCCGGAGACACTGATAAAATATCCAGAAAGGCTTTCATTGAAGAAGTCCTACCTCCAAACTCACCCTCACAAACACCACACATACGTGCTTCTCAGACACTTCTTTACAGTTCTCATAGTTTCCCTCTATTGTCTGGCAATCCAAAAAAAGAAATAAATCATCAAATAAGCAGACCACAGTGTTTCATTAGGAAACAGACCTCAGAATGCAAAAAGAAATTTTTGGTAACCAAAATGCTCTAGTTACTAAAAGTAGTGCCTTAACTTGGACAAGCAATATTTGTACCAAAATAAACATTAATTAACATTATTTAGAATATTTAGTTGTAATACTGATATTATTGTCACTTCCTATTCAATACAATTTATTGTTAAATCATGAAATTTCCTTTTTTACTAGCCACTGTAATTGTGTCTCCTTCAACTGCAGATTTATTTAAGCTGCTAACAAACAGTGGTGCAGAAAACACAACTCATATATCCTTAGAATAATGGTGTTTGCTCTGTTCAAAGTTAATGCTCATTATAATAATGGAGAAATACATATTTCTTTTCTTGATTGTCCCTTCTTTCTCTCAACATCCTTCATGCTTATCCTTTTCTTATGAAGCTTCTTCTGGTTGGAAACGTTTAAAATTTCATCAGGTAAGAAGTACTGACTAGGCATGGTGACTCATGCCTGTAATCCCAGCACTTTGGGCGGCAGAGGCAAGAGGATTGCCTGAGCTCAGGGGTTCGAGACCAGCCTGGGTAACTCTACAATGAATTAAAAAATTAGCCGGGTGTGGCGGCACACGCCTGTAGTTTCAGCTACTTGGAAGACTGAGGAAGAAGGATCTCCTGAGCCCAACAGATCGAGGCTAGTGTGGCCATGAGTGTGCCTCTGCACTCCAGCCTGGGCGATAGAGGGAGACTCCGACTTAAAAAAAAAAAAAAAAGTACTAAATGCTAACTCTATAAACCTAATTAACATTGTTTAGAATATTTAGTTGTAACTCTGATACTAATGTCACTTTCAATTCAATAGACTTTATTATTAAAACATGAAGTTTCCCCCAAAAAATCCAAGTTTAGAAAAATCCAAAGATGGACAGATGCCTAGAATGTAGCCTGGGTAAGAGCAAACAGGATCTCCGATCGTGTACAATTCAGAATACATTTTACATATGTGGTTTAGAAAATTTAGTCCCTAGACCACCAGCATCAGCCTCACCCAAGAACTTGTTAAAAAATGCAGATTCTCAGATCCTCTGCTGTGCTTTAAAAAAACCTTCCAGATGATTCTGATATACACACAGTTTTGAGGACCAGTTTTCGATAGGCTTCACAGGCCAAAAGAACAGAAAATGAGCTGGGCTCGGTGGCTCAGCCTGTAATCCCGCGCCTTGGGAGGCTGAGGTGAGTGGATTGCCTGAGCCCACGGGTTCGAAACCCACCTGGGCAACTTGGTGAGACCTCATCTCTACAATAAATCAAAAAAATTAGCCAGGTGTAGTAGCGCGCGCCTGTAGTTCCAGCTACTTGGAAGGCTGAGGCAGAAGGATCGCCGGAGCCCAGCAGGTCGAGGCTGCGGTGGCCGGGAGCGGCCACTGCACTCCAGTCTGGGCAACAGAGTAAGACTCCAACTCAAAAAAAAAAAAAGAATAGAAAATGTCTCCTCTGGATTGATGGTATTTGATGGATGTGATGTTCTCCCCTTCCTTTCTTTCCCTCATTGCCTTTTCTTCCTTCAGGTTTATCCATTCCTCATTTAGTGAGCTAAAGTTTGCTTTATAAAATCATACTTCGTTAAAGTTAATTCAAACATTCGTTATAACCCCTTACATGCTATCTAACATTGAACCCCATCGAAACTAGGTGTTCAGTAGAAGTTGTCAGCTAATGAATGGTTTACACCCTTGTTATATCTGAGAAGAAAGTCACAGATGACACATCTGTAGTAAGGTGTCCAACTTCTAAAGCAGTTGCTTTTTATCATTAACATCTATAAGCACTTTCTCTTTACAAGTGAAATCAATATTTTTTTATGGGCTGGAAGAGTTGAATTGTTACCTCTAAAACATTTGCAAAGGACTACATTGTCCAAAACGTGATCTTGTCCTTGTGTAGTGTTTAGGGTATGTTGGAGTTCTCCACATTATCCAGGACTGCTGATTCTGGAAGCCAACCTAGATGGCTGCCCAGTGGCCATTTGGTCTCCAAGCTTATCTGATTTGGTGTAACCTTGGGGAAAGCTACGCATTAATCATCTACTAAACTTAAAAAGATTATATATCTATAGATACAGACATTCTGAAATGATTGCTAAATATTGCCCCCAAAGCACCTTTGCTTAAGATGACCCCATATTTGCAAAGATATGCATGATTTCTTCCTCATAGCATACATATTTCTTGAGCAACAGGTTGGTATCAGAGTCTCTAAAGCTCAGTTTCCTCATTTATAAAATGGAGATAATAATAGAATCTAGGCTGGGCATGGTGACTCACACTTGTAATCTCAGCACTTTAGGAGACCAAAACAGGAGGACTGCTTGAGCCCAGGAATTTGAGACTAGCCTGGGCAATATAGTAAGACCCCATCTTTACAAAAAAAATTTTAAAATAAATTAGCTGAGCATGGTGGCATGCACCCGTAGTCCCAGCTACTGAAGAGGCTGAAGCAAAAAGTTCACATGAGCCCAAGGGGTTAAGGCTGCAGGGAGTCATGATCATGCCCCTGTACTCAGCCTGGGCAATAGAGTGAGACCCTGATTCAAAAATAAATAAATGCCTACCTTACCTTGAAAAAATAAATGCATAAATAAATACACATTTTTTAAAAAAAGCTAACTTTGGCTGGGCATGGTGGCTTAAGCCTGCCATCCCAGCATTTTGGGAGGCCAAGGTGAGAGAATCACTTGACACCAAGAGTTCAAGACCAGCCTGGGTAACAGAGCGAGACCTCATCTCTGTTAAAAAAAAAATACATGAAAACGTAATTGACTAATGTTTAAAAAGGTAATTTCAATAATAAAATTATAAATTCAAAAATATCACATCAGACCTTGTCCCATTAAAAACAAGCACACAGAGAAGACATGAAGCACCTCTCCCTTGCATGATTCATCTCCCAGGAAATGCCCCGCTTCCCACCAAACCAACAGAACGACCATTATTGTGTCTTATTTTCTGTGAAGGTTTGCTGTTGTTTTTGTCATCTCCCTCTTCTCTGCTCTTCTAGTTTCTCGGCCACTGCTGGCACCTCAACATGAGGCCAGGTAGAACTAGGGGCATGATAAACCATGGAAAAGCATCATCCATAGTGTCAGGACATCACAGAATAGTGCCTGCTGTTAGCGCCTCTAATGCCCACCAGCCCTTGGAGCAAACCCAAAAGGCAAGCTGGGTAACCCAAGTGCAGGCATCCGGAGATCAAAAGACTTGAAGAGGACCTTCAAAAATAATTTATTTCCCTGAGGTCTGTTCAACTTATCAAAGCAAAACACGTAATCAATTTTCAAAGATTTCAGAAGAAGGAAGTTTCCCTAAATGTTTGTATAAATGCTCAAGTGAATGAGTATAAGTTATATATGATTATGAAATCTTATTTTGGCATAAGTCTAAATATTTCTTAGGAAGAATATGCTGGAAAGGCACAATTCCGTCTATGGCAAATTGCTCTATGACAAGGAGGTGGCTTTGGTGGGGGGACGGATGCAGAGATAGGAAAGGGACTCCTGGAAGAAAAGTTATGTACAACATTACGATTCAATAAGTGTCCAATGAACTAGAGATTCCTGAGTTTGAATCAGTGACATAGAAAAATGAGAAACATCTGGAATCTGCGCTTATGTTGCTGGTCAGAAACACAGTTCTGAGGTCCTTTGTTGAATCATTTACTTTATAAAGACTTATTAAAAACAAATGCCTAAGATGGTTGAAAAAGAATGTATTAAATTCAGAGTGCCAGGAATCCTTCAAAGGGTTTTCACTCTCCATCAACTAAGCTTAATGCTGTCTCCTTAAACCAGTTCTTTTGTTCCATTTCAATACACACTTGAAGAGTGAAAGCTTGCAGACCCACTTGAAATTTAACAGCCAATTTTTGGACAGAGAGAGAAAACTCATTTTCTTCATATTCTTAATTTATATCATATTCTTTCATAGTCATCACTTCCCTGCCCCCCTCCCCCCACAAGAATCATCTAAGAGAAGGGAATCTACCCTGACATTGGCCCTTTTATTACAGACACAGCTGAGATATAAGATGAGGTTTGTTTTTGTTTGTTTGTTTTGTTTTGTTTTTCATTTTGAGGGAAGATCCGGGATTCCTTGATAGTTCTATGGATAGGATTCTAGCCAAGATACACCAGGAAAGATAGGGAGAAGTTATGAATCACTTAAATCCCACAGTGTTCTCAGTCAATGCTTTCAAATGCCCCTGCTGGGCCCATAACCTGTCACTTAGTGGAAGGCGAGTAAGTGTTACAGGTCAATGAGGAGACTTGGTGCTGGAATTCTGAGAAGACACCTGACTTATTTCAATGCCTTGCTGGACCTTTTACCACCGCTTATGCTAATAAGAGACAAAAGAACAGGAGAGAAGAGAGGAAAAAAAGGTCAAAGTGACAAAGGAAAATGTCTTGAGATGACAGATATTCCAGGAACATGCCTCTCCCTCATCAATTTGCTACTCTTCTCTAATACTTTATAAGAGAGTAAATATTATGAGAAGCCAGATCTCAGGGAGGGCATAGAAGGAATCCTGCATTAGGCAGAAGCTGTATTTATGAAATTCTGCAGGCATGCTGAACTCCCATGATGCCACTGTGGAGACAGCCTCATGCTGGTCTTTTGTATTCAGATGGTAATAAAGACAGTTCTTGTGTCTCATATCTATCGCTATGCCCAAATTATTAAATTCAGGAGACAGGACACCCTTTCTTAAAGAAGGCAAGGTGGAGGGCAGATGATCTACTGAGATCATCATTCTCATAAAAGAACCAAAGAAAGGCCATGTATCTGCCAGACTATAGACCTGGTGGTCTCTCTAACCAAGTAATCTGACCCTATAGTGACAACTAGAAATAGTTGGAGAAAAATAGAAGGTTGCTTTGTATGCTGTGAATGCTTCCAAGAGTCCCACAGTAATTATTATTAAATTCATCATCCTTCTCAACTCATTTTTTTGGGGGAAGGAGGATGTCTCACTGTTGCCCAGGCTGAAGTGGTATGATCATGGCTTACCACAGCCTCAACCTTCTGGACTCAAGTGATCCTTCTGCCTCAGCCTCCTGAGTAGCTGGGACTACAGGCATACACCACTATGCCTGGCTAATCTTTTTTTTTTTTTTTTTTTTGTAGAGACAAAATTTTCCCAACTCTGCCTCCCAAAGTGCTGGAATGATAGGCATGAGCCACCAAGCCCAGTCTATTTTTAATTTTTCTAATTGAAGCATCTCTTTGGGTAATGTTTCCATAGAATTACTAATCTCCATGTGACTTCATGCTTCCTATACTTGGGTAAATACTACCTTTGGTTAACCTTCAAGGACTCTCTTGGTGGTGTGGCCCCCCCAGCCCTGCCTTATCCTTATGGTTTTATAAAGTCATCCTCTCTGCCCTCAGCCTCCATCTTTTCAGACTGAAAGGTACAACAGGTACTCTCTCTCCTCGTAGCTCAACCTTCCTAGTTTCCTCTTCTGGTTGTGCCCTGGAATTTACTGAGCTGCGGTCTCTAAGCATTTATCAGGGTACATGTAAAAACAGAATATGTACGTCCATCAAGACTTTAACTTACCCTAGTAAAAGATCTTTTTTTTTTTTGAGATCTAGATGCATTTTGTGTTATTAAAATACAATATAAACATGTTGCCTTCATGTAAGATCAGTTTGACCTGTTTTATCACAGCACAAAAAATTTCTTTTATTTACAAAGATGATGCCTCCTCCGTCACTCAAGGTGGCTACCAGGAACATTTTTATAAATCCCATTTTATTCCTAAGACTGGCTTAAAGTTGAGTTTTAAGATTCAATTCGTTATGTAATATAATTTTAAAGGATATCTTACATTTTAATTTGAATGATCCAGAGACAGTTTAAGATAAAAATCGGGAGGGGGTAGAGAAATGAAGGCACATAAGTAATTCCACCTTATCTATGGATATGAAATGACTTTTAAAAAGACAGCCTGTGAACATAAAGGCAGCTTTGTCTGCGCTCCCTTAGCATCCGGCCTTTCGGTCTTGCGTGACTGAGGGGCCCACCTGGCTCTGACTTCCTCCCGCAGATGCTCCTGGGGCAGAGGGGGGTGGAATTTCCTTTCTGTGGCCTCCCTAGGTAAGGGCTATGAGAGCCGTAGGAGCCTGCAGGGCTCTTTCAAGCGCTTGCTGGGTGCCTCTCAAGCTGTTTCTGTTTTCATGAGGTTTCACAGAGCTCTAAGTCTCTGGTCACAAAATGTTTTCTTTATGAAACCCTCAGAGATTTTTTTCCTCTTCATCACAATGGTGGGAATACAGAGCATCCTCATGATTTCTTAATGGGATTCAGCTGCCCAGACTGCAGTGCTTTCAGCTGTAGTTTAGAAAGCGCTATGTCTCTGCCATGTTTTTTTCACTTGCAGATGCCTGCAGTTCTCTTCCCCTCTCTCCCTCCTTCTCTCTCTGTCTCTCCCTCCTCTCCTCCCTCCTCCCTCCCTCTCTTCTCCTCTCCTTCATTCTCTCCCTTTTTCTCTTTTTCCCTCTCTGTACCGCTCTCTCCCCCTTTCCTCCCTCCCTCTCTTTCCCTCCCTCTCTCCCTCTCTTTCTCTCCCTTGTTCTCTCTCTCCCTTCCTCCCTCCCCCTTCCTCTCTCCCTGATTCTCTTTTTCTTTCATTTTCTGTTTCTCCCTTTCTCCCTCCCTCTCTTCTTCTCTCCTTCATTCTCTCCCTTTTTCTGGTTCCCTCCCCCCTGCCCCCTCCCCCCCCCCCACCCACATACACACCATGAGCTGCAACTTTTTGAACATAAACCTAACAGCAGGTACTTCCAAACGGGGCAAATACTCCCTTAAGTCTGGCATGGTCCTGTAGTCCTAGAGAAAGCAAACGTACATCAGAGACCCTTGTCCACCGAGCTGCTGGCAACAGGAGGTTGTAGTCAGGGACCAGGATGGAGCAAGTCCAGCTTGAGCCTGTGGTCAGCAGTGGCAGACCTGAGACAGAGGGGACTTTGAACAGCCAAGAATCAGGGCAGGCCTTGTGTGCGAGACCCCGGAGAGAGGTCCACAGGAAGAGGGTCTGAGACTAGAGCCCACAGAGTCTGCAGAAGACAGAGGGACAAGGCAAGAGCTTGCACAAAGCAAGCATATGTGCCAACATCAAAGAAGGCATTCAAATCATTTCCTGTTTCTGGGTTTCTCCACATTCCTGTAGTGCAGACAGTAAGCCCGGGATGGGTGGGAACAGGGATCCTATGGCTCTCTTAGGTTCCCTATAAGATCATGACAATGTAGAGAAAAAAGAGAGTCCTTTAAGAGCCCACGTGTGCCCAGGTGCAGTGACTCCTGCCTGTAATCCCAGCGCTTTGGGAGGCTAAAGCGAATGAATCGCTTGAGGCCAGGAGTTCAAGACCAGCCTGGGCACAACATAGCAAGCCCTTATCTCTACCAAAAACAAATTTTAAAAAATATTTTTTTTAAAGCACCCATGTGAACATTAACCAATGTAGTTAGCCCAGATGGTTCATGCTAACTTAAATCTCCTCTGTCTTCTCATCTCAGACATGCCTATCTCATCCCTTCTTTTGAACCAGGATGCTTTTAAACATTTTTATCCTATAAAATTCAATATGAGACCTCCTTCTGTGACAGGGCTTCTCTTTTGGCCCCCCGTGAGTGGACATCACCCCATGCTTCACCCCTAAGCTCGTGTCCTTCAGCTTTTCTTTGACCCTCCTCATGTTATCCCTCAGCCCAGTCCTTCAGTCCTTTCATCTCCATCATCTTCAAAATCTTCTCTGTCTTCACAGCTCCTAAGAGTCCAGATGTGTGCACTCTGGGGCAGGAACCTCCTGACATCAAATTAGATGCTTGGGCCATCTTGTCAGGTTTGTTGCATAAATAGTTGTATGGAGGTCAGGTCCTCGTCCTGATCCCATCTTCCACTGGCCACGTGATGTTAGGCAAGTGTCTTCCTCCCCTTGAGCCTTCCCTGCCTGCTGCAATGAGCTGCTGTAAGAATCAGATGAGGGGAGAGATTATAAATGTTGAAGCATATACCAATGGAAGACATTGTTATAACAAAACAGGGACCCTTGGCTCACGATGGGGTGGGGCTGAGCCTCCTCCAGTCATTCTTTCAGCTTGTTTGTGTAAACTCTGGTGAAATGTTAATAATCATTGCAAGGCAAAGGTTTCAGCACATTCTCTGTTTCTTCTGAGGCATTCACAAAGCAGTCACATAGGCCATGAACTGATGATCCTTATCGGAAAGGATGGGGTGGGAAGACGCGTCGTTAAAAGGGGCTTGGGACTCTGGTTAAATGAGACATCTTAATAGGAAGCAATTAAGAACTTCAGTCAAGAAAAGAAGAGTGAAAATATCACCAAAGCCATGGCACAAACATTCAATAGCTTAGCACTGTGGCTCATATCGCTTGAAATTTCCATTCAGCCATGTTTTCTCAAGCAGTCGCCATCATCAGGTACATCAAATTTAACTGAGTTACAAATCAATTAAACCTCAACATACAGTTTTGCATATCAGATATTGCCAAGCCCTATGCTAAGTATACAACCTTGAGTGATTCACAGGTTCTTCTTTAAGAAACTCACAGGCAAACAAACATACACATTTCACAAAGTTAATGTGATAATTGCTATTGGGAATAATTGCTGTATTCAAAGCACTATGGGAGTGCATAGGATGAAGTAACTAAATCTGTACAGGAAGTCAAAGAGGAGGGAGTAGGTGACCCGGCCCTCAAGGATGAAGAGAAGTTGGTCAAAGGGTGAGTGATCTGAGCGGTAGTTCAGTGCGTGGGCTCAGGGGCCAGCCCACCTGTTTCAAATCCCGGCTCTGCTGTTTCCTAGGTGTATAACTTGGCTAATCCCTTGATCTTTTGATGCCTCAGTATCTTCACCTCTACAATAGGTATAATAGCAATTGGGCCTACTCACAGGTTATCATGAACATCCAGCCATGTGTTCAGGCACATAAAGCACTCAGAACATTTCCTGTCATGTGGTTAATTACCCAATAAGAAGTAGCCATTATTCTTGTTATTATTGTTCTTGGCCAAGCCAACAAGCAAGAAAGAGATTTCTGGAACTCTTGGAGACCCAGTCTCTGAATTTAAGAGAGTTTTAATAGCATCATTATCACTCTGTAACAATAAAGCTCCCACTAATGCCAGGCACTGGATTCATTTCACTTAGTTCTTGTAACAGTCCTGAAAATCAAAAAACTTACTTTGAAATATAAATAGCACCACAATAAATACAAAGTAAGCACAGAGGGTAGATGAAAGAGAATCACATAAGAAGAGATACTTACAATCTAAAGTAATGAGGCAAAAGTGAAAAGGATTATAAAATGGTGGCTTTAAGCCAAATGAGGTCCCGGGCATGGTTTTATTTGTTTGTTTACATTTTAGTTTTAGTTCATTGCCTCTAAGCAGGGCATGCCCTTTCCTATTTGCTCTGGTTCCCACTCCTCGTGTCATACCCAGCCCAGAAAACACTTGAATTTTGAACTTGGTGACATGAGGACAAGGATCTAGAACCCGAGTTTTATGACTGCTTGCGTTTGTTGAATGATGTTTTTGTGCAATTTACAGATGAGGAAACTGAGTCTGAAAGATGGCAAGCCTAGAAAGAGAAGCAGGATCAGAACCAAAGCAAGGAGGTACAAAGCATGTTCTGAGATTTGTTTAACTGGAGGGAGGATCCGAGCAGGGAAGTAGTACGAGTTTGGGCAGAAGCGGCTGAATGACCTTGAAGGTCAGGCTTAGGAATTTGGATGTGGCTATGGGAAGCTAATAAATGATAGGTTTCCCTTTCTTCTTCTTTACAGCTTTATGAAAACTCATCCACAGCTAACATATAGGCTGCCACAAGGTCTTCCATCTCTCATGAAAACATGAGGGAGAAGACGCCTTCCAGTAAATATTCTCAGTTGAGTTCTCCATATATAATATTGTTTTCAAGAAAATGGCCACTCTATTTTCTCCCCTGGATTCTAATCCTTGAGATCTATTTCATATTTAAGTCTTGTGTTTCAGAGTGCCCTCCAAATAAAGAACAAATTCTGGAACCTTTGATTCTGAGATGATTTTTGTGATATTTCTCCTGTATACCTCTCCACCCTCATCTCTCTTCACTCCCACAATGCACCCCATGCTGATCCAACGGCTGTTCTCTGAAAGCACTACATTTCTTCAAAAAAAAAAACAAAACCTCTATCAGACCATTCTCTCTTCCACCTCTATAATGCCTTTCACTTACTTCTAGGGCACAACGTCTCACTGAGAATGTGTTGATGTGTATACTTCAAGCTATAAGCTCCATGGCAGCAGGAATCCTGCCTTGTTCTCTATTGAATCCTGCATTAACGCATCCCAGCACATAGCGAATGCACGAAAACAATTTGTCAGAAGAAGGAGTTAGGATTCCCCACCCTCACTCATTGTCGATTCTGGGTCTTTGACTTGCCAGTGTGTCCACCCTCTCTCATTGTTGTTCACCTGATCCTAGACCCCCATGTCCCGGCCATAGGATCATTGATCTCCTGGTCCCTCTCCAGGTCTGATAGATTCTCCATCCCATTCACAGTCTGACACAGGCACACTCACCACACTAAAAACAACAACAGAACGGTCTTCTCTCTCTTTTCTGGGCTCACTTTTTACCAAAAACCATTGTTTCCTGGCAGAGCTCTGTTGCTGTGACCCATGAAATGTTCCTGGGATTCAAAGTTCTCCGATTTTCCTCTCAGATCCAACAACTCTGTTTAATGGACTAGACTGAAAAAGAGACAGGGAGGAGAGACCCTAATGGCATCTTGATCTTATAACATTGCCATTAACAGTTCCTGAGCAAGGAAAGTGTGTGTGCATGGCATGTGTGTGTATGTTTGTGACCTATCAATCATAGCTAGGGATGTCTAGTTAACTCTCATTGCATGAGCAGCCCGGGAGGCATGTTCATATCTGCCTGCTCACATTAGAAAGTAGCAGGCCCTGGGTGGGCAGTCCCAGCTGGAGGGGCTCAGAAGGAGTTATGCCCAGCAGGCCAAATCTGGAAGTCCAATACCAGCAATAGCAGTAATTTTAGTAGTTTAATTCCAAACACCCATGGTCCAACCACAGTGCTAAATACTTTCCATGGGTTATCTCATTCTTTACATGAACCCTATAAGGTGGGTGCTTTTATTATTCCTATTTTACACTGAAGGAAACTGAGGCACAGAGAAGTTAAGTAGTTTGCAGAAGATCAGACAGTAAGTATTGGAGCCTGAATATGAACCCAAGCACTCAGACATCAGAACTTCACCCAGTAAGAGTATTGAGAGTTAGAATGTAGAAGAATTATAAGAAAGTGACACAATTTGTTTCTACAATAAAACCCTCATAGATAAGCCAGGCGCGGTGGCTCATGCCTGTCATCCCAGCACTTTGGAAGGTGGAGGCAAGATGATTGCCTGAGCCCACAGGTTCAAGACCAGCCTAGGCAACATGGCAAGATCTTGTCTCCACAATAAATCAAAAAAAATTAGCTGGGTGTGGTGGTGCACACCTGTGGTTCCAACTACTTGGAAGTCTGAAGTGGAAGGATCACCTGAGCCCAGTAGGTTGAGGCTGTAGTGGGCGTGAGCATGCCACGGCACTCTAGCCTAAATGACAGAGTGAGACTCCGACTCAGGGAAAAAAAACAAAACAAAAACCCTCACAGGCTGAGAAAAATGGAAAAATCACGGGTTCTTCAGGAATATAAGGGGGACCCCCCCAAAAGAACAAAATTATATTTTGGAGGGTGGACCCCTTGTAGTCCAGGCTTCCTCCTCTAGGTAAGTGTTCTAGGAACCCATGGGCATCAGTGAACCAGCTAGTGTTGTTGTGAGAGGCTGCTTTTGGCTTCAGTGAATTTTTTTGGAGACTCTCTCAACATGTTTGCTCATTTCATAATGGGTGATTTACAAGCACACCTACCCACACCACACTGAGTGTTCAGCGGTTCTTGGCCAAAAACAACATGGCCCGTGCCCTACCCTCCCTATTCACCTGATCTTGCCTGAGCGACTTTTTCTTTGTTTCCCCCAAGAAAAAAATCCTCAAAGGGAAATATTTTACTGATGTGGCAGAGGTGAAAGAAAAAATGGCGGAAGCACTAAAAGGCACCAAGGTTGATGAGTTCAAAAACTTTGTTGAGCAGTGGAAAAAGTGTCTTGATAGGGGTATTGCGTCAAACGAAGAGTACTTTGAAGGTGACTGAAGTTTAAACATGTAGGAATAAATACACAATTTTTTATAAGTAAGTTCTGGGTTTTGTGGGGGCCCCCTCGTATACGATGGATAAAGAGGAAAGATAGTTCGAAGCATTGCAAAACATGTTGCCCTTCCAGCAACTGATCAATGTGTCAATGTATTCCATTCCACACATAGGGAGGTTAAGGGAGCACAGAGCTGCCACACATTGTACTGGCTGTAGAGAGTACGTCCCAGAATTACGCAGTGCACAGCCTGTTCCACTTCACCTGGTAGTCCCAAAGACAGGACTTCTTAATATGGGAAACACATGAATACCTGTTACTGGAGCTTGAGCTAGTGTGACCTTCAAAAATTAAATAAAAGAAAAATGATGTGGAAATGATGAACGAGTTGCCACAGTACCATGAAAAGCAGATATGTTTTCCAATGTGGCCCCAGAGTCTGTCTGCAGCCTCCTCTGCCCCCATGCCTTCCCATTCAACCATACCAATGTCATTTAACTTGCCAGCATTCCCCAAACATGCACCTCCCACACGTCCCAGACTGTACATACACTTCTCCCTCCTCCTCTTTCTCTTCCCCGTCTTTTTCTTACCCACTACCTCTTTTTCCTTCAGGACCTAGACATTCATCCATTCCTTATTCATACATCCATTCAACAAACATTTTGGGGGGAAGCACCTGACAAAGATGCGGAAGTGGCCAAGATGAGTCAGGAAGCCCCATCCTCAAGTTGCTCACAGTCTAGAGGAGAAATTAAATAAAGTGAGTCCTTTCCAAGAAGTTTCAGAGTCATTCTCATTCTCTTTCTTCCCCCAGCTAGAGGAATTCTTATCTTCTGGAAGCATTTATAGTGCATATCCTTATCAGTCAAATACCCATTCCAAATGCTTAAAGCAAAACAAATACATTGCAGAGAAACATAACAAATATTTTGAAAGCTGTAAATCGGTAAGTTTATATGTCTGTGTCTCTTCTGAGTTTATTTTGTGAGGAGGCAATAAAATGCTAAGTGAAAGTTCATTTAGTTTCTTCAGATACTCAAATTCTTGGCATCACATTCTACCTTGTTGCCAAGATTCAGAGGGTCCAAGAGGTGGTAGTAAAAAGTTTCGTTGAGTAAAAGAAACTTATATTTCACTCCCCCACCCCATTCAATGTATGAGACTTGAACTAGACAGCTATACATCCTGGGAAAATAATTTCATCCCCAAAGACATAAAATATCAAATTATCTTAAGGGAACCACAGCAGGTGAAAGACAAAAAATATATAAAAATTATATATATAAAATATAAAAATATATAAAAATTATAGATATATATCTGCTGCTGTGAATATCAAGTCCCAGTTGGCTGTGTATGTGTCCATTTTGATACAAAACAACTTATCTTAGCAGACTGTAACCTCCTTTAGAGCAGGAGTCATGTCTTATTTATTTCTCTAGCCCAAACACCTAGCTAGGTAGGGTTCAAGGAACATTTGTGAATATGTCACATGTACCAATCAAAGTGGACATCTATGTCATTTTCTAATGGCTAGTCAAACTCCCTAGTGTTCTGGAGAAATAGGCATTAGAGTTTGCTTCTGGTTTGTTTGTTTGGGAAGGGGCAGTAGGAGAATGGTTTTGCCTTGTTTTTGAGATGTGTCATAATCCAGTAGAGACCAGGATGACAGCAATGACCTTATCCACCAGGATAGCTTAAATATCGGCCCATTGATCATCCTATTTAATGAGGAAAGCCATTGGATGATGTCATCTTCCCTGTGGTCATCACTCAAGAAAATAATTTCACACTCAGCTGTAATCCACCATGGCTTTGAAGTGCTGTTATATTTTCACCTCAGGAATTATAACCACACCATTCTAAGGCTCTAGACCCCACATCACTTCCAAAGCCTATTCAGAATTGTTAAGAATCTCCAAGTCTTCCCACCATGCCATGCTGCCACTGCTGTGTGCATTTTTCTGGGTCACCCATGAGGTCCACTTGCAAACAGGTAAGATGACCATTCATTCCTCGGACCAAGCTGGCTTATGAATGGTCATCTCACCTTCGATGGAATGGAATGTCTGATGTCATGACCCACTTCCTGTGTAAGCTGGCATTGGAATTTGGCTTGACTTGGTGGTGAGAAATGTAACAAAACTATGAGAAATTTTTCTTCCAGAGCACTCTTAAGGGTGCTTGGTTGCTTTACTGGAAATTTGCATAGCTTAGCATTCATGAAATGCCTCTTTGGTGCATTAGTGAGAAGGTTCAAGGCAAAATAGACACATTTCATCTTGACCAAATTTAGAACTCACAATAAAAAGGAGTCAAAAGGTAAGCTGATGAAATAAGGAAATTGTATCATTTTATTCCCTACATTTTTTTTACTCTCTCCCTTTCCTGTAATAACTGTGCCACAACTATAATGGCACCCCTATGCATTTTCAAAGAATTTTCATTGTATTATGCATTGAATTATATAAAGTAGTGTCAGTAAATCCATTAGAAATTCTCCTTCCCAGCTCTTAGCAATTCAGCTATAAAGATTCAGAAAGAAACCAAGGTATTGAGGAGATGCCAGGGGCTGCAGCTGCTGGGTCTCTATTATGTTTGTTTCTGTCCTAATCGTCTTTATTTGTCAAACCAAAATGGTTTAAAATTGCAGAGCACCAGCAGGTCCTCACTTCCTGCCTTCGGTGTTTGTTTAGAGGAATAGCTGTGGTGGTGATGCCTTAACGTCCCTTCCTCACACCCCACACCAAATCCTCAGTGTCCTACCCTGTCACCCACTGGACCATCCCTGAGGACCATTGCATCAACTTGACGACAATGTTCTTCTAATGACCTAGAGGTCCTTTGTTGATCTGAAACAGACTCCTAGATTTTTAAGACAAGGCATTTAGTCATAAAGAAAAGCATTTTTTTAAAAAAGAAGTTTGTTATTAAAGAAGGCTGCCAGATACTCAAGACCATAAATGTTTTTTTGGTTGCTTTTGTTTGTTTGATTTTTTTGTCTGTTTTTTGAGCTGTGGCCTCGACCTCCAGGGCTCAGGTGATCCTCCCTCCTCGGTCTTCTGAGTAGCTGAGACTATAGGCACACGCCACCATGTCCAGCTAATTTTTTGCAGAGATGAGGTCTCGCTATGTTGCCCAGGTTGGTCTCGAACTCCTGGGCTCAAGCAATCCTCTCACCTTGGCCTCCCAAAGTGCTGAGATTATAAGCATAAGCCACTGACCCCAGCCGAGAGCCATAGTTTTTAAAATTTCTGCTTGTGCATTATTATTGTTTTCCTATCTTTTAGTTCATCATGGTGAATATATGTTCTTCCCAAAGAGTTGAGGAAATACACTATCATTCTGAGAGTCATGAGTAGGCAGACACCTCCTGTGAACAAACGCTTTCTAAAAGTCAAAAATATCCAAAGAGAGTCAATATTGGATTGATTTTTGTTCTCATTTTCTTTTTCCTGATCTAGTGTTCTCCTGTAAAACAAGTTACAGTACAATATCTACTCTTAGGAATTAAGTAAACAAGCATAGACTACATAAAAGAAGTCAAGTCCATTTGGGCTCTTTGCTCCAGAATTATATAAAATTCATCTTTATACCTGCTTCTCCTCTTTTGTTGAGGCTGGATGGTAATTCTTTCATTTATTCATTTATTTACTTAATTCATATTTTGTTCAAAGCATTTATTAAGCACGAATTGTTTGTCATGACATGAAAAAAATAGATAATGGTAAAGACTTGCTATTTACTTGAGGAGACAATATCTACGTGAATGAGATAATTTAATTCTTAAGATTTATTTAATGTGTGTGAAATTTAGTTGTAATCATAATAATAGATGATATTTACACAGTATTTACTGTGTCCCTAAAGCTCCTTCATTCTTTTACATACATTAGCACCTATATCAATCCTTACAACAATCTTGCCCAGTGGACTCTATTATGACATGGAGAAACTGAGGCATGGAGAAGTTAACTAACTGGCAGCTAGTAAATAGCACAGCCAGGACTTGACTCCAGGCAGCTTGGATCCAGAATCCAGGCTCTTTGGCCACAGCCTACCATGGGCATACAATTTCTGTAGAATGAAAATATTGCAGCCTGAGGTCACTCAGGAAAGCTGTCATGGAAAGACAAGGCTCTGGAACAGAACCTTAATGATGGTTTAAGGTTTTGGCTGTGAAGAGGGTAGAAATGGACTTTCTGGGACGCATGCACAGCAGGAAGAAAAGTTGAATTTGGAAACAAGCAGGGCATGATAGGAGGAAAGACTTAGAGAGCATTCGTTCCAACTCTCCCTTTTATCTTTGTGGACTCTTAAGATCCAGAACGTTAAAAATCTCTCAGTGTCACTTACCAACTGGCAGAGCTAGACCAGAGCATGGCTCTTCTGAGTTGTCATTTACAGTCATTTCCAATGTTCCAGGCCACTCTGGAAGGGTCACCCAGCAGAGACATCTGGTTCAGCCTAGAAGGGAGAAACAAGAGGCAGGGTGACCCGTGAAGCATGAATGCAAGTGAAGCAAGAGTGACCTGGGTTCAGTGAAAATCGTAAGATTTCCAGGAAAGGACTAAGAGAGCGTGGTAGGACTCCAATAATAAAGGAAAGGAAAGACAAGGCACCTCCCAGCTGGCATAGATTTGGCAGAAATAGGCCCCTTGGACATAGAGAACATCAGTTCAGGTTTAGCAACTGTGAGAGGGAGTGACTTCATCATAATTCATTCCACATGGCACCCTCTGAAACATGATGATCAGATACCAAGGCCCTCTGCAACATTCCCATTGAGCAGTTGCCACCTCAAAAAGCGTGTGACCAAGACCAAGTGTTGACACAGAAATGGAATTCGATTCTGTTTTGACTTGATGATACCCATTGTCTGACATCTTGGTCTTTCCCTTGGTAGCTTATTTCACTGCCAATTGGCCTCATGTGTTCATTTTCCCCAGCATCTGTACAGGATGGTGGCAGAGGGTATACCAAGCTCTGAAGACAAAGAGCCTACATTTGAATTCTAGTTCTACAGCTCTACTTGTGTGACTTGGGCAAATTGTTTAACATCTTTGTGGCACAGTTTCCACACCTTGTGGACCTTGTGATCAGAACTTACCTTCTAGCAATAATGCGAGTATTGAGTGAATACATGTAAAGCACTAGGACTGGCACTTGAGTGTAACAAACAAAAGACAGTAACTATCCTTGTGGCTAATCCATGATTCCCTTTGCCCCGTTGCAGTTTCATATTGTTTTTTCTCTATGACATCCTGGCAAAATGGAGTCCTTCCTTTCACCTATGGTTGGTTTTTCTCCACCCAAGTCACTGCTTCTCCTGCCAAGTCATCCTAGGCCCCTGGTCCCTCACCACCTCTGTGTTCCTCCCCAGGCAACCCCCTTTCATCCTCACATGTATGCACATACAACCCAGGTTTGTTCCAGTGGAAGGGAAGAAATGACCCCCCTTTCTCCTTTTCTATTTTCTCACATCTTGAAACTATGATTCGGTCACTGAGCTTTTTACCCAAGAACTCTCAGACCAGGTGATCACCCACTTCTGGCAGTCACCTAACTAAAGTTTTGAAATCAGTTATCTGCTTCTGAAGCAAACACTTGAGAGGCAGCTGGACCTAGGTTCAAATCTAGTCTTCACATGTATACAACTTTAGATCAAATAACACCCTAGCCATAGTATCCTCATCTAAAAAATAGGAATACCTGTTTTGCTTGTTGTAAGGATTCAAGTTTTCCATAAACTATGGAAAGCCCAGGACCTGACACATGGTGAGTGCTCAGTAAGTTCTGACTCCTGTTATTATTATTACTGTTATTGTTATTGTTGCTGTGACTCCATTGTCCTTCCAAGCTGTAATGGGAGTATATATTTCTATATCATTCAGGAAGTGACAATAAAGTCACCCCCAATGGTGAGTACAGTACACATAATATTTGAAAATGTAAAGGTCTTTCAACAGAGTTTGAGTTCTTATTTTTGGCATTAGTAACTCAACAAATTTGTTGCTGGTGATGTCCAACATTAGAAGTCATCACAGTAAAGAGGCAACCAAAACATAATCTCATTGTTTTGGTTTCATCCTAAATGCTGGCTCTTCAAGCTGAAGGTACCAATGGTGGGGCCACCAGCAAGGAACTCCAGTTGTCTTCATAAGGCCAAGGGATTTCAATGCAACAGGACACTGAACTATAGCAGAAAGAGCTCTTTGAGGAGGCTTAGCCACTTCTAAAAGGTCCCAAGTTGATATGGTGATGCCACTGCCTGCCTATTTTTCCATACCCTTCATAAAGATGTCATAGGCCACGTGACAGCTTTAGGCTTTTTGGAGGCTCTCTGAGGTACATGAATAAGCTAGCAGGAAAGTGTACAATTATTGGTCAAAACTTTTCCCGTACATAGACCACTTATAGACTTAATCCTGACTTGTACCCCACATCTTTAAAATAAAATAAAGAGGGAGAAAAAAAGAAAGTATACAGTTGTTGGTTTCATCTGCAGGTATATTTTAATAGTAGATTGAGGTGACATCCCCGAAAATATAGATGAGGTGGCAGAGACACTTCCAGATCTTTAGTGGACACAGCACAGATGACACCAGATTCTTGCCTGTCCCTGTCCAAGAAGGCAGTCTTCCTACAGACGTTAGCTGCAATAATGGTCTTACTCCTCTGTGATTTCAACATAGCAAGACAAGTTCAGGGTTAAAGCAAGATGGAAATGAATTTTCTGGTCCCTGAAAGTCAGGGACTGTTTGAGTTAAGATTCTAGGGAATTAATTTTTTATCTGCATTTTCTTTCTTTTTTATTATGTTTTCTGTCATTATGATAGTCTATATTACTCTGCTATGTCATATGCTCTCTTCTAATTTAGTTTTAGACATTTTAAAAGATGAATTTTTATGAGATCTTAACAAAACTAGCACAGGAAAAAGTTTAAAATAAAAAAGATGTTTTGCGGGTCTCTACTTGATTACATAAGAAAATTTAAAATGATAAATTCAGGTAGCAGAAAAGCTCTCCCCTGCTGAAATATCTGCTAGGATCTGTGAGAGTAGGGATCCCAACTAGGGATCGAAGCCCTCCCATTCCCTTTAAGACATATTTTAGTGATCAGCTTGAACTCTCACATAAGGCGTGTTCTAGACCTAAAACTGCTTCTTCCTCAGCTGTCACTAATCCCACACTCAGACATGCCACCATCTACGCCTGTCGCAGTTCTCAGTTGGAAGAGTTCTGGTTAATTTTAGATGTCAACAACTCAATCACACAGCACAGAGAGGCCCAGAGGCTCTACAGAAAGGCAAGAGATTGGGCTTAAAACCCACGTAGGGAACAAAGGAAACTCACAAAGTCTCCTGCCACATGAACAGCTCAGCTTGGGCCCTGCCGGTTCTAGGGTTGATGCCCCATGGCTGGTACCATTGTCCCTGAAGAGTGACTGCCTCCACTACCACGATGAGCCCTAAATGGTCCAGGTTTCTCTGTGTCACTCACGCTGATGTTAAACCCCATGGGAACACCCAACTGGCCCTCCACCACACCACTGGTGATGTCACCAAACATGTCTCCATTCAGACGATGGAGAGCTGAAAAAATGACAAATATTTACTGTTTTGCCTCCTCTAGCTGCTCCCGTTCTCCCTTGAATGAAACACACAGCTTCTACTTTTACCAAAAAGAGTTGTTAATCCTTATAATATCATTATTATTATTATTTTGCCTCCCACCTCCCCCTTACAATAGTATTAATCTCATTTTACAGATGGGAACACCAAGTCTCAGAGAGGTTGAGTGACTATAGAAGTCACAGAGAGTATTCAACACTTCTAGATTTTTTTTTTTTTTTTTTTTTTTTTTTTTTGAGTTGGTGTCTCACTCTGTCACCCAGACTGGAGTGCAGTGGCCGCTCCCGACCACCGCAGCCTCGACCTGCTGGGCTCCGGCGATCCTTCCGCCTCAGCCTTCCAGGTACCTGGAATTACAGGCGCGCACTACCACGCCCGGCTAATTTTTTGATTTATTGTAGAGATGAGGTCTCGCTTGCCCAGGCGAGTCTCAAACCCGTGGGCTCAGGCAATCCACTCACCTCAGCCTCCCAAAGGCGCGGGATTACAGGCTGAGCCACCGAGCCGGCTCACTTCTAGATTTTTGCTCTGTGTACAGATTTAAAAATACCGCTATCCATTCTTTTGGTTTGTTGATTGTTTGGGTTTTTGTTTACTTATTAACTTTTTTTGCCAATGGAATCTTTTTTATTTTTCTAATGAAGCCTTACAAGAAATCTCAATATCTAAGGCAGATTAAAGAAGGGCTGCTGGGATCGAAGAAAGGGAAGAGAGAACAAAGCCTCACCTGCTTGGCCTCACCCTTGCTATTTTACACACACAAAGCACTCACCACTGAGGTTTGAAAACTGTTGCTGCCAGCCTCGACAAGAGAGGTCCTGGTTCATTTCCTGTCACTACTCCTCTGGCCCAGGGCTCAGGGACAGGAAATAGCTCTGAGTTCAAACAGAGAATTAGCCGTCCATACCCAATTTCGTCTGTGGTTATGAGCCAGGGTTGCTCAAAATATGTTCCATAGAGCACTGGTTTATCAGGATATTAATAAACGATAAAGCTAAATAAGAAAATGTTAAAAGTTTTGTTAATGTCGAATGTCTACACTTAGCTAAAAATATGGACAGCAATAGGTTTGTAAAAATTAAAAACATTTCTTACTTCTAAGGAAGTACTTTCAGAGAGCTTCATGACGCACCAAAGAAGTGATTGAGTGTATAAAATTTTCCAAACGTTTCATCAGAAATCAATATTTTAAATTGTATTTTTCAGGACCGCTCTCTTGGAATTTTTGGTTTGGTTTGGTTTTTAAATGCCCGCCAGTATCATCTGGAGATTTTTAGAGGCAAGATGAGTTAGTTTATACTCAGTCATTTTCTCTCAAGGATTCTAGCAAAACTTGTAAATCTAAGAAGAAATGCCACATTCACTCAGGAAAGGCAAACCCCTATGGTCTCTTATATCTGAGGGATCTGGTTCATGTGGCAGCATTTCTCTGTAAGGTAAGAGCATTCAGCTGGGCTCGGGGGTTCAGCCTGTAATCCCTCACTTTGGGAGGCTGAGGTGAGTGAATTGCCTGAGCCCGTGGGTTCGAGACCCGCCAGGGCAAGTTGGCAAGACCTCATCTCTACAATAAATCAAAAATTAGCTGGGCATGGTAGCGCACGCCTGTAGTTCCAGCTACTTGGAAGGCTGAGGCGGAAGGATCGCCGGAGCCCAGCAGGTCGAGGCTGCGGTGGCTGGGAGCGGCCACTGCACTTCAGTCTGGGCAACAGAGTGAGACTCCAACTCAAAAAAAAAAAAGGCATTCAGAAGACTCCAGAAAAATACTAGTCCTAGATACTCTCAAGACAGTAACAACAGCAAATACAACTCTCTAATTAAAAGGGACCTATAGCCGGGTGCAGTAGCTCACACCTGTAGTCCCAGCACTTTGGGAGGCAGAGGCAAGAGGATTGCCTGAGTCCAGGGGTTTGAGACCAGCCTGGGCAACTTGGTGAGACCTCGTCTCTGCAGTAAATCAAGAAAAATTAGCTGGACCTGGTGGCATGCGCCTGTAGTTCCAGTTACTTGGAAGGCTGAGGCAGATGGATCACCTGAGCCCAGCAAGTCGAGGTTGTGGTGGCCATGACCATGCCATTGCACTCCAGCCTGGGCAATAGAGTGAGACTCCAACTCAAAAAAGAGAGAGAGAGAGAGAGAGAGAGACCTATAAGATTCAATTACAAAAGGCAGTGAGGTGAAGAGATATTTGCTTTCAGACTTACTCTCTTTAAATCCTGATGGTTATATATTTACCCCTCAAGGGAAACTGAGGTGCCGCCGAAAGTCTGATCCAAATGCAGGAAGTGATCAAAGTTTTGAAGAATAAATGATTTAGCTGGATGAAAGGCATCAAGCTGCCCAGGGCAATCTATTCCGAATGGACAGTGTGACTTATCGTTTTACTCTGTGGAAGTCAATATGTAGCCTGATTTATAAACGCTTCAGTCTCCTGTTGCCTTTTTCTTCAAATGAAATCTGCTCAACTTGGACTCTAATATCTTCCTCAACTGCATCTTTATCTCACCAATTCATTTCTCAACTTAGATAAATCACGTATCCAGTGGGAGCTGCTGTGGGTTTGTGTATGTTTTTGTTTTGTTGCAGTATAAAATCAGGGTAGTTGGCCTGGCTTGGTGGCTCAACCTGTAATCCCGCACCTTGGGAGTCCGAGGTGAGTGGATTGCCTGAGCCCGCGGGTTCGAGACCTGCCCGGGCAACTGGGCGAGCCCTCATCTCTACAATAAATCAAAAAATCAGCCGGGCGTGGTAGCGCATGCCTGTAGTTCCGGCTACTCGGAAGGCTGAGGCGGAAGGATCGCCGGAGCCCAGCAGGTCGAGGCTGCGGTGGCCAGGAGCGGCCACGGCACTCCAGCCTGGGTGACGGAGTGAGACTCCAACTCAAAAAATAAAAAATAAAAAATAAAAATAAAATAAAATAAAATCAAGGTAGTCATAACTACTCTGTCACTTCAGAGGGCTGTGGTGAGACTCAGTGGCGTTGATCAGAACCGAGGCTAGCCCACATCGCATCTCTGTTAACTAAGAGAGGGCGGCTCTTCTGAAGTATGCAGTCTGCTGGCCCAGGTTAGGCCAGCAGCATTGGCTAGATGTCAGCCCCACATGCGCCACGTCCCCCAACAGCCTGGTACAACCTGCCCTGCTACACACCTCATATCACTCTATGCAAAAGGACTTTGTAAACTGAAAAGTGCTTGTGTCAGGCAGTGTCATGGGACAGTCAAGAGCAAGACCCCAGAGACTTGGGTTTTTATTTCAGTTTGACCACAACAGCTGTGTGACTGGGAAACCCCACTAACCTCTGGGTCCCAGGGTCCTTATGTGTGAGATGGAGATGATAGCAAATAAGGTCAGTGTGACGATTCAGTGAGATGACGTCTAAAAGTACTTGGGATATAGTAAGTGCACAATAAATGTTACTACTCTCACTATTATTATTATAAAGCTTGGAAAAACAGACTTTTGACATTATTGTCATTTTTACTCTAAGATGGATCCTATGTTCCAGCCGAATTAATTGACTCCTTCTTCTCGATGTAACCACATACACTGGCCAATCTCTGTGCTTGCCCTATATTGCTTTTCACTAGAAAGCAGCTCACTCTTTGCCAATCTATAGCTCTCATTTTACCATTCCCCTGGTGTTTCTTTATCACAACATTATGCTACATTATTAGATATTAGTACTGACAGGAATAAAATGTTACAGTGTAATGCTAAGTTAAAAGAGCAAGGTATAAAATTATATATTCATGGCTGGGTGTGGTAGCTCACACCTGTAATCCCAGCATTTTGGGATGCTGAGGCGAGAGGATTGTTTGAGCCCAGGAGTTCAAGACTAGCCTGGGCAACATAGTGAGACCTTTTCTCTAAAAAAAGTAATAAAACATTAGCAAGGCATGGTGGCGCTTGCCTGTCATCCCAGCTACTCAGGAGGCTGACGCAGAAGGATCACCTGAGCCTAGAAGGTCGAGACTGCAGTGAGATGCTATGGTGCCACTGCACTCCAGCCTGGGTGACAGAGTGAGACTCCAACTCAAAAATACACACACACACACACACACACACACACACATATTCATGATCTCAATTTTGTAAATAAATAAGTATATATGCATAGACTGTCCATGTTTTGCATGGGCTTACTATGCATGCATTTTAGTTAGTTAAATAACCCCCATATCCCAACAACACAGTTCAAAGTTCATTTACCTCAGTATACTACCTGAGTGATTGCATGCATTTCACTGCTAGCAATTTAGTCTGCAGATCCCTATGGGATTGACAGATACACATCATGATCCATGACCAGTCACACTGCTGCTTTCTGGGTCAGCCTGTGATTGGTCAGATGGGTCAGTACCCATCTCTTACTCAATATACACACAGACAGCAATGCATGTGGTGTGTTGCCTCCGTGCCTCCCAAGGATAAGCCCACATGGAGGGACTTTTTTTTTTTTAATGGATGCTCAACAATGATGGAAATCGGAATTGGATGTAAACGCAGAGAAAAAAACAGCTGTTGTGGGCACTGTTACCCTCAGAGAGACTCTAGATACAAGCCAGGAACTTAGTTAAGGTGAAACATTGTTGCCCTTAGTGAGACTTTAGATACCCAGCTCCAGGAACTTAAAGTGAAATTGACTCACGAGGAGAGTGGTTGTGATAGAAATAATGAAAATGTCACAGAGGAAGTGATGCTGGCAAAAATCTTTCCATTACACTCTCAAGAGATCGTTCACATCATTTAAAGTGCAAAGGATAGTGTTGGAAGCTGATTCAGACTTAGTAAGGCGTATGACAGCACTCCAACATGTAGAAAAAGATGCTTGCTCTATAGTGCAAGTTATGCAATGAAGGACAGACAAGCATTCCGAACTACTTTGGGTAAGATTTTTACACAGACATAAAACACTAATTATCAGTTTTTCTATATTTTAAATTACAGAGTACTAAATGTTAGTTTTACTTTTTTAATTTCCCTATACATTTAGAACCCACAGTAAAAGAGTTTTTTTGTTTTGACAAAAAGTGGTTTTTTTGTTTTGTTTTGTTTTGTTTGAGTAGGAATCTCACTCTGTCGCCCAGACTGGAGTGCAGTGGCACACTCACGGCCACTGCAGCATTGACCTGCTGGGCTCAAGTGATCCTTTCGCCTCAGCCTTCCAAGTAGCTAGAACTATAGGCGTGTGCCACCACACCTGGCTAGTTTTTTGACTTATTGTGGAGATGAGGTCTCACCAAGTTACCCAGGCTGGTCTTGAGCCCCTGGGCTCAGGCAATCCTCTCGTCTTCACCTCCTAAAGTGCTGAAATTACAGGTGTGAGCCACCATGCCTGTCTGACAAAAAGTTTTAAAGATCACAAAACAATTGAATTTTCCCCATTGGTTGCTAAAATCACTTTGCATTGTTCCAGCTTTTGTGGTTATTTTTGTAGTCCTGCACTTTCATACAAAGTGACAATTGCCTGTACATGTATCTCTAAAGAAAAAAAGTGACTAAATGAAAAGTGATTAAATGAAAAAGTTAGCCTGAGTATTAGAATGACAACTGATTTTACTTTTCTCCTCTGAAATGTTTGTTTCCAAATGTTCAACAATTAGCTCACATTGCTTTTATGATCATAGAAGAAAATGATACTTACAAAAGAGCTTCATTTAAAATTTGGTTCCATTGAGAATTTAAGACACCTTTAACTAGACCTCTCTGTTCTTGGTTCATTGCCCCTCAACAAAAATGTGACTAAGATGTCTTGTTGCTGTAACAGGCATTTGGGTTATTGTATGTGCTTTCTTAATTATCTCAACTAGATTGAGATTTCTTGTGTAAAGATACAATGTATTTAATGTGTTATTTTTTCCATGCCCTGGAGCCTTGTACAATGTTCTATACGCGTAATAGGCGCTCAGTAAATATTCTAACCCATGTCTTAAAACCTGCCAGCAATTGCTGGGAAGATTACTCAAATAGCATCAAGGAGCACATTCGATAACATTTGAACACATTTAATAAATTGTATGTAAAATTATGTGTGTTCTCGTTTAGTTAAAAATTTAATTTTCCTTCTTTAAACAACATAATTATTAAGAATCCAGAGGCTCCTAAATTGTGATGGTTACATTTTTTGGTTTCCATAGTAACTATAATTCAGTCTCAGTGCCTTGACACATTTCTTTAGATTACAGCAAATGGGGTTAAATTTTTAATTCAAGTATACATGTCAAAGCAAAGTCCTGATTTGTCCTAGAAGACACAGTTTCTGGTTCTTAGATGTTGTTCATTTAAAATTAACAAAATATCTCACAGATGACTTTTCTAAAAAAAAAAATGGATGTCCTTTGTTTAAAATACATCAAATGCAGTGAAAGACAAAATCTGCACTCCTTATTGCAGCACCTGACTATTTTTAAGGCTTCACTGTCTGAGTCAGCTCACGCTCTGACGTGGGAGCCGAGGGATAGAGCTGATAAGTGTGTGATGCTATTTTGTCACTCAGTTTAGTACACAGTGCATTTTGTACTTTTTATTTAGGCCGCCTTCCTGTTTTTTATAGCTTCCTGATCAGTTGCATTTCATTGCACAGCCCTCTACGTAATGTGATGTCACTAATGGTATGTCCCCACACCTCCACTTGCAGAGGAATGTTAAGAGGGCGAGGGGGGCTGACAAGGGGTGTCCCACGCTGAAAGCCAACAGCTCCAGGTTTTCCCTTCTGACAAACAGAAGGTATAAAGGTTGCTTCTAACCCAGCCAAAGAAAGATAGTCTTTCTTCTTGGATTTTAGCATTTGCCGTTTCCTGAAGAATGTGAATAAGTGGACACTAAGACAAAGAAATTCTAGTGTCAAAATGTATCTAGAATGTTTATCTCCCCTCCCACAGCTTTTTATTTTTTATTTTAAAGATGTGGGGTGTAATTCACGGTTAGGTATACAAATGTTTATTATGCAGGTACCCTTGTTGATAAGGTATGCCCCCCACCCCACACTCCCCTGGCAGTTTCTCACTACTGCCAATCCCTTTCTTATAGTATTGTGATAATTGTTCAAGGTCCACTTATGAGTCCCACAGCTTTTTTAATAAACATCCATAGCCATGCTGGCTTACTAAATGATACCTATGACAATTGACAAATGCATGTTTGCAGACTTGTGTCACTACCAGCAGACAGACTGCTCCTGCACACATATTCCTGTGCTTCTGAGGGATCTTGCTTCAAATCCTCTGCCCTTAGCCCCCTGAGGCTGTAGTGAGTGCAAGGATGTGCCCAACAGGGATGAACTCATGCTTTCTAATGATGAATCCTGTTGTTTCAATTCTGTCTGCCCTGCTGGAGTTCATGAGTTTCATTCCTGAAGAGAATAATCTAGGTAAGCCCTGACTCCCATTTCTAGATACCAGAGCACTAGCTTGATTTTTTCTTTCTTTTTTTTTTTTTTTTTTTAGTTGGGGCCTCACTCTGTCACCCAGGATGGGGTGGGCACAATCATGTCTCACTGCAGCCTTGATCTCCTGGGCTCAGGCCATCCTTCTGCCTTAGCCTCCCGGATAACTGGAACTACAGACTCATGCCACCATGCCCAGCTAATTAAAAAAAATTGTAGAGATGGAGTCTCACTATGTTGCCTAGGCTGGTCTCAAACTCCTGGCCTCAAGTGATCCTCCTTCCTCAGCATTCCAAAGTGCTGGGGTTACAGGCATCAGCCACCATGCCTGACCTTGTTTGATATTTTAAGAACAAAATTGAAGATGGTAATCTGAAAATGTTTACTATATTTTTATGAAGCTCCTCTCTCCACCTCTACAAAATTTTCATTCTTCCTTTCCAAGAATAAAATCCCCACAGTAGCCGGGCTCGGTGGCTCAGCCTGTAATCCCGCGACTTGGGAGGCAGAGGTGAGTGAATTGCCTGAGCCCGCGGGTTCGAGACCTGCCTGGGCAACTTGGTGAGACCTCATCTCTACAATAAATCAAAAAATTAGCCAGGCGTGGTAGCACGCGCCTGTCGTTCCAGCTACTTGGAAGGCTGAGGCGGAAGGATCGCTGGAGCCCAGCAGGTCAAGGCTGCAGTGGCCGGGAGCGGCCACTGCACTCCAGTCTGGGTGACAGAGTGAGATTCCAACTCAAAAAAAAAAAAAATCCCCACAGTTTCTGAAGCAAAGATAGGGCCAAATGGCTTGGCATATACAGGTGTGCTTTGAGAGACCGCAGGACAGGTGTGTGACATGGAAATACCTGGATGGATAAACTCAGGACATTTCTTATACCTATTCCAGAGATTTACCAAGAACAGGAAATGAGTACATATTTTAGCCCTCTTCCACCCCCAGGAATCCAACTTTCCACCATACTTGGGATGGGAAATAAAGCAGGAAGGGTCCCTGTTATATACAGGAGCACGGCTTTGTTCAGAGCTGTTAAGCAAAAGAGTTAAGTTGACTGCTTTGAATTTTCATTCCTTCCCTTGAAAATGGCACTTTCAGGAAAGCTACCCGAACTTGTGTAGAAGACAAATAAAAAACTGAATGATGTGCTAAATAATCGGCCTCAACAGAGGGACAGGGAGTCCTGACCTGTGCTAGACACCAAGAGGGAGCTTGTACCAGGAGCCCTCATGGACCCATGAGCTAACACTCTTGGTACCTTTTAGAGTACTACCTTTAAGCAGAGGCATTATTGCCAGAAGATCCCTTTGAACTCAAATCTGTGCCCTGGAAATCGAATGTATGTGGTTATTAAATCCCATTTTTCTAGATTATTCTGCAAAACACTTTACCTCTTCCTTACCAAAGTCAGGATACCCTGAGATCATGGAAGGTGGGGTTGGTAAACTTTGAATATATTAGAAAGGTAGTATACAGAACCTGCTTCTAGGATAGACAGATATATGAAAGGCTCTTTAGCAGTGCGAAGGCTCACTTCTGCAGTGACGTGGCAGAAAAGGAAAAGAATATTTAAAGAGGGGAACAGAGGGTAAACCCTGACAGCGTCAAGTTCAGCTATCTCTGCCAAATCAAGGAGGGCGGAAGGAAGCCCTTCTGTCTCATGGGAAAGACAATTAATAAGGGTGACTCAAAGATAGTCTCTTAGACCAATTAATGTGTAGAGTAGAAAGTACGAACTTTTCCATATGGCTATAGGCTATGGTTCAGTAAATCTTTTCAATAAACAACAGTTTGCCTTCCTTCACATCCCAGACAGTAATGGGTCTTCTCCACTCTGGTTTTATTCTATACTGAAATATTGCCAAGGACTAATTAATGGCACTCATGGAAGTGAACTATAAGTTTCACGATCTGCAATGTATATTTCCTCTTTTGTGGAGTGTGCAGGGTTTTATATATTTTGGGTTGTGCTTGTGGAAAGATGTTTTCCTTCCACTGCTATTGAAATCATAGCCACCCGCTGTTTTCTGTAGCTGTGAAATATTATAAGCCTTGTCACTTGCAGAGCTAATGTTCCCACTGATACTCCTCTCTAGCCCTTTTGATTAAAAAGCGGCAACAGCAAGAGACACAGCCTAGGACGGAGAGTAGCTGTTATGTTTGTGTCTCATTTGGTCACAGTCACTCTCAACTCAGATTTCATATCAAATTTTTGGAATTGTGGGATATCCAAGGGGAGTCTGGTGTGTGTGTGTGTGTGTGTGTGTGTGTGTGTGTGTGTGTGTGTGAAATTCCACAGAGAATCATAGTGAGAATCATTAATTATGTAATTAACTTCAGGGACTTTGCACTGCAAAAACGCAAGTCTGAGGCTAGGAGGTGATTGAAACTCAGTTCTAAGTTGATACTTACTGTGTGCGATCCTGTCAAGTTATCAGATCAAAATATTTTGTGTGCATTTCTCTTTCTGCCCAATTGTTTCTCCTGTTTCTTACATGAAAATTAGAAATATGCACCTTTGTAAGTTACCCACATGAGTGAGTGTTCTCAGTCATGACTGTGACTGTGCCGCTTGACACAAGGTGAAATTATTTTGATCCTGAGGGTGGTAGTCTGAGCCTCAAGGCTCACGGGTAAGTGGCGACGCTTCTGTGAATACCACTTGTCGCATGGGCACACTGGTAAATGAGAGTGTTAGCTTGCACAGAGCCCCACTACCTGGTTCCAAAGTTCCTGAGCTCAGAAAGGGCAATGAGGGCAGAGAGGCTCCACAGAAATGCTTTCTTTCACACGAAAGCGTGCAGGGAATCCATGCAAGGCCCGGGTCACCTGGGGTAGACAGAGCCCTTGAGGGGTCATCAGATTTGCAAATGTATACGTTACACAGATGCCTCCTCCACTCAGGAAAAACTGCATAGCATTTGACGAACACATCTAAATATTCATTTTATAAACATGCATGTTTCTAAGAGTCTGATGGCAACGTGTAAAGACAGCGTTTGTGTCATGCAGTAACGTAACCACAGTATGCATAGCCATTTATGCATGTTTCCTGCCCTGTGATAAAAACAGCAACAGACATTGTCTGATGTGTGCCAAGGAATGATGAGCTGGGTGATGTGGGAGCTGGGAGATCATCAAACACGCATCCTACTTTGGAGAGCTTACCCTGTGTCTATAAAGATAAAATGTGCACATATGCCAGGTGCGGTGGCTCCCGCCTGTCGTCCCAGCACTTTGGAAGGTGGACGCGAGAGGATTGTCTGAGCCCAGGGGTTCGAGACCAGCCTGGGAAACTTGGCAAGACCTCATCTCTAAAATAAATTTAAAAATTAGCCGGGCATGGTAGCACATACCTGTGGTTCCAGCTACTTGGAAGGCTGAGGCAGAGGGATCTCCTGAGCCCAGCGGATCGAAGCTGTGGTGGCCATGAGCATGCCACTGCACTCCAGCCTGGGTGAGAGTGAGACTCCAACTCAAAAAAAAAATGTGCACATACACATCAAAAATACAGGACAGAATGTGACACACACCACACAGTATAATGGAAGCACTTTGCTATTTCAGAATGAGGAGATGGGCTCCAGCTGAAGGCAATTGGGAGAAGCTCTCTGCAGAAGATAACATCTCCCCTGGACCTTGAGGACTAAACAGAATTTGGAGAATACAGAGCTTAGGGGAGGGGTTGGGTGGGGGGCTTTCCAGGCCAAGGGAACAGGGGTGAACAGAGGCATGAGACAGAAGACCCAGGGCCTAGGCAGCCAGATTGGCTGGAGTGTGGAATGTGTGAAGTGGAAAGGCAGCTAGCTCTAGTCACTGTGTAGACAGCCATTGTGGACAATGACTGAAACTCTCTTTGCACCAGTTTTCTCATCTGTAAAATGGGGATAATGGTGCCAACTTGATAGGGCTGTGTGAGGAACACATGAACTCGTAGATGTAAACTGCTTAAAGCATTCCTTTACATAGTAAGAGTTTCATAAATGTTTGATCCGAGTTATTAATGAAAAGGGTAAAGAAAATTCTAAGGGCACAGTGGCTCACACCCATAATCCCAGCACTTTGGGAGGCTGAGGTGTGAGGATTGCTTGAGCCCAGGAGTTCAAGATCAGCCTGGGCAACATAGTAAGACCTCATTTCTACAAAAAAATTTTTAAATTGGCCAGTCATGATGGTGCACACCTGTAGTCCCAGCTACTTGGAAGGCTGAGACAGAAGGATTGCCTGAGTCCAGAAGGTCAAGGCTGCATGAGCCGTGATCATGCCACTGTACTCCAGCATGTGTGACAGAGTGAGACTCTGACTCAAAAAAAAAAGAAAGAAAGAAAGAACGAAACAAAAAAAAAATCCCAAGACCAGATGATCTCTAAGATGGTTCTAATTCTAAGGACCTAGCACTCAGGGCCACTGAGGGTCGTGAGTGATTGCTGAAGGCAGAGGGCAGTTCCCCAAGGCTGCTGTGCCACTAAACATGGGGACAATTTGGAGAACACTGTGGAAAGAGACAGAGACCAGGGAACAAAGACGACTCTGGAAACAGATGCAGATGGCTGCCCCTCCCCAGCCACCAATTTTTGCTATTAATGTTAATATGGAATTTGAAGAAAGGACAAGATGCCGTGTTATGCCATCCTGTGCTTTCTCCAGGTGGAAAATTTCCTATTTTGAGTTTTCTTCAACTCTCTTTTTGAGTCTTCTTTGACAGTGAAAGGATTAAAAAAATAGTGAGAGAAAAACAGCTTTGCTGTAGAGAGGAGGGAAAAAAAGAAGAGAAAAGAAAAATAATACTCGCCCTCCAAAAAAAAACCAAACCTGAAATCAACATTATAATGTGTAGTCAAACACAGAAAGTAGCCCTGACAACCAAACTTTCATCCATTCCCTTTCTGCCTACCCCAAATGTCCCCCCCACCCCCAACTTAACTGAGAACTAATGAGATGGGTCGTCAGGGTGTGGGCTGAAAATCAGTCTGACTGCTTGTCACTGTGTCTCATTACCTTCCTCAGTTGCTGTAGCTCTTTTTTTTCAAGGTGACTAGTCAGGTTTTGAATGATAATCACCTCCCAAGTAAAACTATCTTTGTTAGATGCTGAAACAGGGCCAGGCATGGTGGCTCACACCTATAATCCCAGCACTTTGGGAGGCCGATGCAAGAGCACTGCTTGAGTCCAAGAGTTCAAGACCAACCTGGGCAATATAGCGAGACCTCGTGTCTACAAAAAATAAATAAATAAATAGCTGGGCGTGGTGGCGCACCCCTGTACACCAGCTACCAGGGGGGCTGAAGACAGAGGATTGCTTGAGCCCGAGTTCAAGGTTATGATGAGCCATGTTTGGGCCACTACACTCCTGCCTAGGAGAAAGAGTGAGACCCTGACATTAAATAAATAAATAAATGCTGAAATAAATGCCTTTGAGGCCCTCCTGCGTCTGTGTGCACAGTTTTCTTTGCATCTATTCTGACCTCTGAGTGCACCTGTGAGGGTCCAGGGTCTTCAGGGTCTAGTCAAGGAGCCAGAGGTCCCAGCCTCAAGTTCAGCACCCCATGGCCAACCTGGGCTCCAACCACAGCACAGACTCCTGACTATCCCCACCCAAAAAGAGGTGTCAGAAGACTTGAAATCACAAATCTGAAAACCCCTGCACTGTGTAAAGTCAAGATGACACTGTTACTGTTCGAATTTTTAAAAATTACAGCACTCTCACTTTTTCTCCAAAAAAGGTATAAACAAGAAGACAGTTTGGTTCCTGTGTTCCGCCTTTCTTACCTCAAGTTCTCCTTCGAATTGCCAAAGGGAATTAACGACTTGAACACAGACATGGAGTTATTATAGCGGATAGCAAAGTGAGCTCAGGAGTTGAATTTTTGACTTCATTCAGGAAGATATTTCTGAAGAGCACCAGTAATTGGTGCATAATTTATTTATCAACAGGGATCCAGAACACTCCCTTGCCGTTGATTTTGGAAATCCATTTGACTCTTGCCAAGTGTTATAACCAAGGTGAAAAAGGCTAGAAACAGATGTGGAATTAGAATTACCCAAGGGAGAAGAGTTCACTGTGGATGTTTAACACACACTGGCATTTGGCCACCAAACTCTGGGTCTTCCTTCGAAACTCCTGACACATCCATTTGTGAAGGAGGAAAACAATCACATCATGCTTACATCTCCACAGTTACAGCTAAATAGCAATTTCCATAATAAACCTTTATTTTTCTACAATTTAGAATTTAAGGTAGCAGTTTCACATACAATGATGTCTCAGCCCAGAACTTATTTTTGGCTTTTTAAAAGAAAGTTGTACCCGTTTAACTTTGCCTGACAGTATAAGAGGGGAAAAAAGCATTTTTTTTTTAGTACAGATTTTAATTAACTAGGCAATTCGTCTTTCTCTGAACCATCAAACTCTGGTCATTGCCAAAGGCAGGATGCCAAAAGGTCACTGCAGGGAGACCATGTCAAGGCCTTACAGCATGCAGCAGTTGCTAATAGTCTGGGTTAGTGATATGCATATTATTTGAATAACCTATTCGCACTTGGCTTTGAAATGAAATTGGGTGACTAAAGAAAAGGGTATCTGGGCAGTAATTTTTAGAACATAGAGGAAGGCGTATTTTCACCCTTGCTTTGAGAAGCAACCTGATGCCCAGATGTCAACCTTTAAGCCACCTCTCCTTGCCCTGAGGCATCCTGGCAGACTCCCACCCTGGCATTCCCTGTGCTCTGTGTAGAGTTAGGTGCCAGTTTTGAAGTTGCTGGCCAGGGTCGGTTGGGTGAACAGCAGAAAATTTGACCACAAGGGAAAAACCTACTGGCTGGTAGCCCCTGGGTCTAAGCTTGTTTTTGTTTCCAAAGGCTACTTTTCTATGACATCTCAGAGGAGAGTTTTGTTGCCCCAGCGTTTAGCATGTGTTTTTCAGGAAAAAGTGCTCTTACAACTTCAGGTAACTTACCTTTCTTTGCCTACTTGGAGACTTTCACAAGAAACACTTTCACATCCAACCCACGTTGCCCTGCTTCCCTTTGCTTGCCCAACCATCACCTTCGAGTTAGTGCTGAAACTTCCAGGTTCCATCACCTGCTAAAGGACTCGTGAGTGCATTTTGTTTGGACCTTTACACATTTCTAGAAGTTTGCTAAATGGCTCAAGAACTACCTCCAATCTTGGTTACTTAATTTTTTAAAATTATTTTTCTTTGATCATTTATGCACAAGTGAAACCATCAAGTAGTGACTGTGTATAAAAGGCTTGAGACCCTGAGGATATTGTGAAACTATTATCCATAAAAGGCAAAGGTTAAGCTTCTGTGTCAATCGATCTGCAGATAAATGTCCCCATCCTAGGCTTGATAGCATTGAGCAATTATAAGTCTCTATCATAGTTTAGCCATTTTTTTCTTTATTGGTTTCTTGGCAATTAATAGCTTCTGACTCGAATTTTTTATTTTTTCTGTACCACAATTGTTCTGCCTCTTTGATTAGAGTGTAATTACCAGTAGAGAAGTCATTTTAGTCTTCTTGGCAAGCCTCCTGACACAAAAATTGACTTCCTAATTGAGGAACTGGGTATCCTGCCACTCAAAAATGTCTTCCCTAGCATCCAATTAGCCACATTTTTGCGTGTTCTTTTAAATGGAAAAGGGTTGATTTCTGCTAATCATTCTTTAATTTGAGGACTTCAGTCAGATAATCAGATCCTCCAAGAAATAGAATTAACTGAGGAAAATAGAAGCAATTTTTGAACCTATGGAAATTCTGGGGAAGGACTTTGGGGCAACCAGGTATGTGTGCGTGTGGGGTGTATGTGTGTGGGTAAATCCAGGAAGAGTTGGAAAGAGAATCCTCACTAATTCTGTAACTTTGTCTGTGGTTAGAAGCAGAGGTAGAATTATACCTGTAAGCATGAATTGATGATTTGGAGCAAGGGTGGGCAGACAACAGCCAGTTGCCTGTTTTGTATGGCACACAGGCTAAGGGGAGTTTTCATATTTTTAAATGGTTGGGACAATCTCAGAAGAATGCTGTTTTATGACACACGAAAATTATATGAAATTCAAATTTCAGTGTCTATAAATAAAATTGTGCCGAGACACAATCATGATGATTCATTTATGTGTTGTCTATGGCTGCTTTCATGCCATGATAGCAGAGGAATTTCGACAGAGGCCATATGACCCACAAAGCCTAAAATATTTACTACTTGCCCCTCCAAGAAAGGTCTGCTGACCCCTGATTCAAGCAGTGTCTTTTGGGTTTTTTTTTTTTAGCTTTAATATTTTTGGGTGAACAGCTTTTTAGCACTCATAAAATGAGCAAATAATATTTATTCCCTTTCAAAAAATAATAGATTGCATGAAGATAGCTATAGTGATGTTCATCCCAGTATTGCTGAGAGAGAGAGAGAGAGAGAGAGAAAACATTATACCTAACCATATGGTACTGGATAAAGTATGGTGTATTTATGCAATGGATTGCTGAAGGATATTTTTTTAAAGTTTTACCAATATATATTTTACTCAGAAGAAATGGCATGTAAGTTATTTTAAAAATCTACTTATCTTTGAGAAAACTCTAAGTGTCGTTAATCTCTAATGAACAACAGTTCATGAAAATTAAAGAAGCTAGTTTCAGAAGACATCAAACTTACAGTGAGGACTATTATTATTTGAGTTGGCATCTTCCTCTGTCGTTCAGGCTGGAGTGCAGTGGCACGCTCACAACCACCACAGTCTTGATCTGCTGGGCTCAGGTGATCCTTCCACCTCAGCCTTCCAAGTAGCTGGAACTACAGACGCATGCCACCACACCCAACTAATTTTTTTATTTATTGCAGAGACAAGATCTCGCCAAGTTGCCCAGGCTGGTTTCGAACTCCTGGGCTCAGGCAATTCTCTCACCTCCAGTGCCCAAAGGGCTGGGATGGCAGGCATGAGTCACCATGCCCAGCATTAATTGCTGTAGAATAATTTAATGGTGCTAGGATCTAAATGGTTTTTTGTCCCTCCAAAATGTATGTGTTGAAATCCAAACTCCCAAGGGGATGGTGTTAGAAGATGGGGTCAGGGGAAAATGACTAAGTCAGGAAGTCAGAGCCCTCATGTGTGGGATTAGACCCTTATTAAAGAGACTGGCTAGTTCGTTCACTATGTAAGGACATAGTACAAAGGTGACACAGCAAGAAGGTGCCATCTATGAACCAGAACTTGAGCTCTCATCAGACACTGGGTCTGATAGCCCCTTGATCTTGGACTTCCCAGCTTCTAGAACTATAAGGAATAAGCTTTTATTGTTTATAACTGCCCAATTTATGGTATTTTGTTATATCAGCCTGAATGGACTAAGACTAGCGGTATAGAACACTTCTCTCCAGTTTCAACTCTTTGTACAGCATGAACCCATAAAAGCGGTTCCAAACAAAAATATCTTCAAGGATCCCTATCAAAGTGTAGATGTGTTAGGCCACTGTTCCAGCTACTTGAGAAACTGAGGCAGAAGGATTGCCTGAGCCAAAGAGCGAGGCTGCAGTGAACCATGATCGTGCCATTGCACTCTAATGTGGACAACAGTGAGACTCCGACTGAAAAAAAAAATGTAGACATATTATATCTGAGTGGTGGGATTGCATGTGGGTTTTTTTCTTTTTGCTTACCAGTATTTATTTTCTAAATGGTTTTCAGTGGACAAACATTACTTTTATTTAAAAATATATAATAAAAATACTTTTTCCTCTGATACTAGAGATGGATAGAAAAATAGAATAAAATTATGATTCATTAGATATTTTCCTTCCCTCTTACCTGTGATAAAAAGCTTTCCTGGGAAATAGTTGTACAAAGGCCTTGATACCGAACTGCTCACCAGGCTTCAGAAACCAAGTCTGCCACTCATGCGTTATGTAATCAGGGGTGAAATGCTCACTGCCTCTGAGCCTCAATTTTCTTAAGTGTTCAGATAAGGAACATGACATCCTCTTAGGACCTTTTTCACGCATTGAATAAAGTCCCATGTACAAAACAATTAAATCACATGGCAACAGGCACACAAGCACTAAAAAACAGTTGATTTTCAACATATTATATGGAGAATGTTTGCTACAGATGTCTTGCCTTCCACAATAATTCCTTCATGATAAAAGCAAACAAAAAAAAGTCTCTAGCCGGGCTCGGTGGCTCAGCCTGTAATCCCGCGCCTTTGGGAGGCTGAGGTGAGTGGATTGCCCGAGCCCGCGGGTTCGAGACCTGCCTGGGCAACTTGGCGAGACCTCATCTCTACAATAAATAAAAAAAATCAGCCGGGCGTGGTAGCACGCGCCTGTAATTCCAGCTACTCCGAAGGCTAAGGCGAAAGGATCGCCGGAGCCTAGCAGGTCGAGGTTGCGGTGGCCGGTTGCAGCCACTGCACTCCA
>CAUYQG010090009.1:0-11649 GCA_963574415.1 Tarsius wallacei
TGGGTGACAAGACTGAGCCTCCAACTCAAAAAAAAAGAAAGAAAGAAAGAAAGGGAACTGAGTGCCAGACCTTCCAAACCATTCCTTCCACTTTTGATCTTGTTGGAAGGAATCAACTACGCTACCAATAGGACTGGTAGAAACGAAGTTTCTCCATGACCTCTGTACATCTGTCGTCTTACACAGATGCACATTTTGTATTTATTTATGGAAATGGCGAGGAGGCCAGGCTCTGGATTGAGGAGTGTAACATTTAACTTCTAAGGCTCTAACCTTCATCTGGAAAATGGGGACAGTAATAGCAACCACTTCATAGTGCTCTGAGGATTGAACAAAAAAAAAACACGTAAAGGGCCTATGGAGAACCAAAAGCAGGTGTCAACCTCCATGATGTCGAAAACGGATACGGTTCCTTCTCTGCCATTTTTTACACATTCAAAGTTTGTAAAAATATTTTCCATCTTCAAGTTAAAATCCCATGTGACTCAACTGAGGGAGGTTGATAAAAAATGAAAATGCCATTGGAGGAATATACTTGTTATCTAAAATTCATGAAATGCTGAAAAGTAGAGTTTTTTTGAAATCCAAGATTTCTTTGTAACTAGATTCAGAAATTCTCCCAAGGTAGGATGAAGACCTCTAGAAAAATAAAGTACCTAGGCAGTATTTTCTGCCCCCAGATCCCTTCAAGGACTGTGCCAACCTTGCCATTTTGTTTACACATATACTCCCTGATATCATTATTCGCTTGGACACACATAATGTGTCCTATTTTCTTAAATACTAAAGTAAACCCCTACTGTCCTCGTAGTGTAACCTATAACTTATTGGATATTCCATGTAATGCCTATATCCATTTCCTCCTTAATAAAGGGTAAATCTGGGCTTCTTAGGTCGATAGTGGTAGCTAGTCTTCTGTCAGTTGCACCTCATTGAACAATTTTCTGAGGGCAAGGTAAGAAATGAAACAAGGTTGTTTGACATTTCGCAGCTCTTGACTCACCCTTTGATGCCAAGATCTGGTATCGAGTATGAGCTAAGCTCTTTGAATTCAAGACATAACCTCTGCATTGATTTTAATAGGGAACTAGCTCCTTATCATTAAAAGTGGCAGGGCCTGTGGGAACATTCTTGACATGGGGCTGATAATGATGTTTACTGGAAATGTAAGAGGCATGCCCTGACCCCCCGGACACAAAGAATTTCAGACCACTTTTGGGTGAGCCGAATGCAGAAGAAATATAACAATAAGCATTCTTCCATGTGCAGGAAACATGATTCATTGACACACAACAGTAATTATCTTTACAGAGCCTAGCCTTGCTGTCTATTTACAGTGCTATTAGAAATCAGAGCTAAAGCTCAATGTTTTCCAAGCAAAAGATACAATTTTTGGAAAATGACTTTTTTTTTTTTTTTTGAGTTGGAGTCTCACTCTGTTGCCCAGACTGGAGTGCAGTGGCCGCTCCTGGCCACCACAGCCTCGACCTGCTGGACTCCGGCAATCCTTCCGTCTCAGCCTTCTAAGTAGCTGGAACTACAGGCATGCGCTACCACGCCCGGCTAATTTTTTGATTTATTGTAGAGATGAGGTCTCGCTTGCCCAGGTGGGTCTCGAACCCATGGGCTCAGGCAATCCACTCACCTCAGCCTCCCAAAGGCACGGGATTACAGGCTGAGCCACCAAGCCCTGCTGGAAAATGGCTTTTAATATTTTATTTGAGAATATAATTTGTTCGGCTAACTAAAGCTACATTTTACAAGTACCAAAAATATCTGATAAGAAGTTATGTTAAATTTATCCTTTTGAAAGTACTTTATTGGGAGTTCGTTTAATGACACAAGAGAGAGATTTGTGAATATTGACTTTGGACTTTTCTAAAAATAAAAAAATCATACTCTGGGATAGTTTCTCAATCTTGGGTTCTATGCAGACTACCTTATAAAATGTTTAAATTGTGTTCCATTTCATAGATACAACTTATAAGCTAGGTATGAGATACAATTTCTTCCTTAATAAAGGGTAAATCTGGGCTTCTTAGGTCAATAGTGGTAGCTAGTCTTCTGTCAGTTGCACCTCATTGAACAATTTTCTGAGGGCAGGATTTATTGAGAGGACAGAAAAGCTCCCACAGTGGGAGGGGGTCCCAAAGGGATTGCCCCACAATTTTTTTAATGAACCCACCTTCCAACTTAAGTAATAGGCCATGGTCACTCATGAGGAAGCGCACTGTCTGCTCCCTTCCTTCCACTCCACGCCCTTGGAGAATCCACCAGGCAGTTTTGAGCTTAGATTTCCTTTGTGTTTTCAAAACTACTTTTACCACATATCGACCCGTCGCTAAACAACATATTGTTCACATTGACTCATAAAAATGGTTTCATACTCCGTGTACAGTCTACAGTTTGCTTTCATAACTCGCTCTGGTTGCTATGACTCATCCCTGTTTCATGCAGCTAGAGCTCATTTGTTCCTACTGCTCTCTATTCTTCCATTGTGTGAATATGCTTCGACTATTTGAGCTAGTCTGGTGCCCAAATAATTGAAATTATTTTCAGTTTTTTCACTATCAAAATGCTGCTGTGACTGTCCTTGAAAACTGTAAGATATTTTCGAAGAGAAAATATCAGTGTTTTAGATTTGGGACATTTCAATGACTGTATAGTAGCATCTCGTTTCTTAAAATTTGCAATTCCCAGTTGACAAAGAGGTGGAGCTTAGTTTCACGTCTTTTCATATGTTTATTTGCCACCTGTACGTACGTCTTCTTTGGTAAGGTGTCCTTAGGTCTTTTGCTCACTGTTTAATTGTGTGTTTAGTTTCTCATTGTGGAGTTTTAAGAGTTCTTTGTAGATTTTGGATACAAGGCCTTTATTGGACATGTGTTTTGCAAAAGTCTTCTCCCAGTCTGTAATTTGCCTTTTCATTCTCCCAGCAGTGTCTTTCACGGAGCAGACGTTTTTAATTTTAATGAAGTACAGTTTACCTTTTTTTTTCCTTCATGGATTATACTTTTAGTGGTATATGTGAAAAATCACGGCAAAATCCAAGTTCACACAGATTATCCCCTATGTTCCCTTTCAGAGGTTTTATACTTTTGCATTTTACATTAGGTCTAGGATTCATTTTAAGTTAATTTTTGTGAAAGATGTAAGGTCTGTGTCTGGTTTCACTTCCTTGCATGTCCAGTTGTTCCAGCATCATTTGCTGAAAAAAATTCACTTTTTTTCTGCATTGAATTGTTTTGTTCCTTTTACAAAGATCAGCTATTTCTGTGGATCTATTTCTGAGCTCTGCATTCTTTCCCTTGATCCTTTTGTTTATTATTTTGCCGGCATCACACTGTCTTGATTACTGTAGCTTTATAATAAATCTTGAAGTCAGGTCGTGCCCATTCTGAGTGTCTTCTGCTTCTTCAATTTTGTGATGGCTATTCTGAGTCTCTTGCCTTCCCATATAAACTTTAGAATTAGTTTACCAACATCTACAAAATAACCTGCTGAGAGTAGGATTTGAATTGCATTAAACCTATAGTTCAAGTTGGGAAGAATAGATATCTTAGTAATATCGAAATTTCCCATCTGTGGACACGAAATAGTCCGCTGGTTATTTAGATCTTCTTTGATATCTTTTTATCAGAGTTCTTGTGGTCAGATTTTTTACTACAAACTCACTTTCTTTAATAGATGTAGAACTATCTAGTTTATCTACTTCTTGGTTAACTGACTTTCCAAGGATTTATTCATTTCATGTACATTGTCAAATTTGTTCCAACAAAGTAGTTCATTTCTTTTTTTTTTTTTTTTTTGAGTTGACGTCTCACTCTGTGCCCAGACTGGAGTGCAGTGGCCGCTTCTGGCCACCGCAACCTCGACCTGCTGGGCTCCGGCGATCCTTCCACCTCAGCCTTCTGAGTAGCCGGAACTACAGGCGTGCGCTACCACGCCCGGCTAATTTTTTTTGATTTATTGTAGAGATGAGGTCTCGCTTGCCCAGGCGGGTCTCGAACCCGCGGGTTCAGGCAATCCACTCACCTCAGCCTCCCAAGGCGCGGGATTACAGGCTGAGCCACCGAGCCCAGCTTAGTTCATTTCTTTATTATTCTCTTAATATGTGCAGAACATGTAATGATGTGTCCTGTCTCATTCCTCATGTTGTATATTCGTGTTCTTGCACCTCCAGCCCACTCCACTGATCGATCTAGAGGTATATCAATTTCACTAAGTCCTCAATGTTTTGCATTGCATCTATTTTCTGTGCTGTTTATCTGTCTTCAATTTCATTGATATCTGGCTTGATCGTTACTATTTCTTTTATATATATATTATTAATCTCTTTCTAGTTTCTCATGGTGAAAGCTGAGGTCATGGTTTACATCTCTCCTTCTTTCCTTCCTTCCTTCCTTCCTTTTTTTCTCCTCTCACCTCCACCTCCCAAAGCGCTAGGATTACAGTCATGAGCCACTGCACCTGACCTGAATCTCTTCTTATTTTCTAATAAAGGCATTTAGTGCTATAAAATTTCCTCTTATTATTGCTTTGGCAGTATCGCCCCCAAAACTGATATGTTGTATCTCCATTTTTCATACAGTTTAAAATATTTTCTAGGAGAAGCACCTACAAAATGGCACTGTGAGGACTTCCAAAAACTGCTTGTCCAGAAAAGCCGTGAGAATACTGTGGCAAAGTTTGTCAAAATGTAGAATTCTGGCAATTAATCAAAGGCTTGTAACAATCTCAGGAGTGTTTATTCAAGAAAATCAGATGAATCTCAGTAAGAGCAGGAACCTCTGTGGAATCTTCGCTTGCCCTGTAGCCCTGTTCCTTGCTCTCTAGCTCCATGACAGCCTTGAAAACCAGCAGCCTGGCAGCCACCAGATGGGGCAGGATGTGTTTGGAGCTCCCCTAAAAAGTCCCATTCCCAGAAAAGTGTCACTATGTTACTTATCTGGAAGATTCCTGGAAAAGCCCCATTCTCAGAGCTTGTCTTTATTTTACCTCACTCAGAGCCTGCTCTGTGTAAATAATCCTATCCAGAGCATTTGTCAAAATCAATGAATAGCAATTGTTTAACGTCACGCCTGCCTAAGTGATGTTATTTCAGGCTAACACGAGGCTGATCAAAAATCTTGAAAAGAAAAACTGGGGAGTGAGACATCCATAAAGGGCATATTCCTAGGATTCCAGAAGGCCACATGCATGCTTAAGGCTAGATGAACACCCAGAAAAGAACTGAGAAAGCTCTACTTTCTCACTTTAGGCAAATCTTGAGTTTCTGCATGAAACATAGTTTTAGGAAGATTAAAATGAAGTTGTAAACTACCTGCCATATCATTGAAGGCATGCCTCAACATACACATGGAGCCATACGGAAAATGTTGTAAGACTTATTGGTTCAAGTTAGTTAAAGAAATCTCTGTCAAATCATTACCTGGCCACTAAGCTAACCACAGAAGCTTCAGTGGTGATACACAAGAATATAGACTTTACAGAATTAGCCAGGAAGGACACTAAGCATATAACAGCAACAGCAGCAACAGAAACAATAAATAGTCATGAAAACAACCCCAAACTAAGGGAAGGGGAATCTGATTCCCAGAGTTGCCACATTTTATTATTTAAAATGCCCAGTTTTCAACAAAAATGTTGACATACAAAGAAGCTTGAACATATGGCCCACATACAGGGAAAACAGTCAATATAAACTGTTCCTGATGAAACCCAGATGTTGAACTTACTAGACAAAGGGTTTAAATCAGCTATTATAAATATAGTCAAAGAACTAATGGAAGCCATGTCTAAAGAATTAAAGGTAATTGTGAGAATGATATCTCACCAAATATAGAATATCAGTAGATTGGAATTATAAAAGGCAACCAATTAAAAATTCTGAAGTATAAAAAAACAATAATTTAAATTAAAATTGACTAGAAGGACTTAACAGCATATTACATTAGCAGAAGAAGGGATAAGTGAAAGTGAAGATAGATCAATTGAGATGATTTAGTCTAAGGTACAAAAGTGCCGGAGACCAGCTCCAGCAGGTCCGGGTTCCTGAAGGAGAGACGGAGTCGGCGAAAGAGAGAAAAACTTGTGACACCTGACTCTGCTGCAAGCAGGACAAATGCCAATTTATTGTCTTTTTCAACTCCTTTTATATCCTAGATTTGGCTTCAGGCGAAAACATGTTTTTCATTTTCTAGACAATCATTTTCAATTTAATGGACCGGACAGGCAATGTATCTTTATCCTGTTTTTTGTAAGTTACACCTGTGACACAGCAATTTGCAATTAACTGGGGTAAAGCAACATTCTCAAGGTTTCTTAATTGCAAGGTGGCTTGACTTGCTTTCCATAATGTCACACCCACCTGGTATTTACAATCTGCGTCAATTATCCCTTGTCAGGGAGAATGGGCTTCAATGTTTGTATCTTAGTCACAATCCCTAACCAAAATTACAGGCCTTCTTAACAAAGGGAAAATAAGGCCAAGGGTGCTCTTAATGGAAGAGTATACTTCTAACAAAACAAATCCTTCCTTTACTAAGTACTACCATTTGGTAAGAATTATTTCTCCCATATAGAACTCTTTACATCTTCCAACTTCCAGGTTTCCAGTGGTGAGATTGAGAATGAAGGTAGAAGAAGCAGGAACAACAGCTGCCCAGAGTTGCCCTGCAACCTGGGGTCTTTGGCCTTCCGGACCCTTCCATGTGAAGGCCTCTAAGGCTGGCTCCCAGCACAAAGGGAAAAAAGAATGGAGAAGAAAGAGCAGAGCCTCAGAGACCTGTTGGGCACTATTGAGTTTGCCAACATACACATAAAGGGAGATACAGAAAGAGAGGAGAGAGAGAGGAAGGGATAGAAAGAATATTTATAGAAATAGTGACTGCAAACTATCCAAAAGTAATTACAAATATTAATCAACACACCAAAGAAGTGCAATTAACTCCATGTAAGATAAATACAAAGAGATCTCCACATAGATACATTGTAGCCAAACAGTTAAAAGATGAAGAGAGAATGTAGATGCAGCAAGAGAAAAATGACTCATTCATGCAAGGGATTTATAATAAGATGAACGGTTGACTTTTCATCAGGAACCATAGAAACCAGAAGGCCATGGAATGACATATCAAAGTACTGAAAGAAAAAAAAGAACCACCAAGAATTCTATAACCTGAAAAACTATTCTTCAAAAGCCAAGGAGAAATTAAGACATTTCCAGATAAACAAAAACTGAGACAGATTGCAACTAGCAGACCTGCCTACAAAAAATACTAAAGGGAACCATTCAGGCTGACAGGAAAAAACACTACACAGTAACCTGAGTCCATACAAGGGAATACAGACTATCAGAGAAGGCAACTACACAGGTAAATATAAAAGAGAGGATAATGTAGTTTTTTGGGGTTTTTTTTTTTTTTTTTTTTTGGAGTTAGGGTCATCCAGGCTGGAGTGTCATGGCACAATCACAGCTTACCACAACCTTGAGTCCCTAGACTCAGGCAATCCTTCTGCCGGTCCTTCTGCCTTGGCCTCCCAAATAGATGGGGCTACAAGCACACACCACCATGCCTGGTTAATTTTTCTGATTTTTTTTTGTAAAGACAAGATCTCGCTATGTTTCCCAGTCTGGTCTCGAACTCTTGGGCTCAATCAGTCCTCCCACCACAGCCTCTCAAAGTGCTGGGATTATAGGCATGAGCCACTACACCTGGCCCAAATGTACTTTTTGTTGAAATATAATTTCACATGCAAAAAAGTTATCCTTTAAAAGTGTCAATTCTGTGGTTTTTAATATATTCAAAGAACTGTGCGACCATCACCATTATCTCATTTTAGAACATTTTCATCACCCTTAAAAACAAGTAACAACCTCCCCATCCCTTTTATATCCATTGCCTGGCAACCAATAATCTACTTTCTGTCTCTATGGATTTGCCAATTCTAGATATATACTATAAATGGAATCATAAAATATGCACCTTTTTTACTGACTTCTGACACTTAGGATAATATTTTTATGGTTCATCCATGTTGTAGCATACATTTATTCCTTTTTATAGCTGAATAACATTCCATTGTATGGATATACCACATTTTGTCTATTCACTCAGCACTGATGGACACATGAATCATTTCCATTGTTTGGCTTTTAGAAATAGTGCTGCTATGACCATTCACGCACAAACCTTTGTGTATTGACTTATCATTGTACCTCTCTTGAATCTCTACACCTAGGACTGAAATTGTTAGGTCATATGGTAACTTTATGGTTAACTTTTCGAGGAACTGCCAAACTGTTTTCAAAATGACTACACCATTCCACAATTCTATCAGCAATGTATGAAGTTTCCAGTTTCTCCACATTCCTGTCAACATTTGTTATTGTCCATGATTTTAGCCATCCTAATGTATGTGACATGTTATTGTGGTTTTTTATTTGTATTTTTCTTGTGACTAATGTCATTGCATATCTTTTCCTGTAATTATTTTCCAGAATTTTTCTTTGGAAAAATGTCTTTTCAAGCCCCTTGTTCATCTTTAAATTGAGTTATTTGTCTTTTTATTGTTCAGCTTTGTCATTTTTATATTCTGGATACTAGACCCTTATTAGATATATGATTTGCACACACTTTATTCAGTGAATTATTTTTCTCTTTCTTGAAAAACATGAAAGTTTTTAATTGCACAAAAGTTTTTAATTTTGATAAAATACAATTTATTCCTTTCCATTTAAAAAAATATTTTGATCTTTTCCCACATTCTGCATTACATTTGTCAAACTTAAAAGTTATAATAAATAAGCCTTTTCAGCTTTGAATCAAATATTCTAGTTTTTGTGCTTTATTTATTAAGATTTTTTTAAAACTGCTTTTGAGTTAACTTTGGTATTTTTTTCAATTTTTTTTTTTTCTGAGCTGAGGTCTCTCTCTGTTGCCCAGGCTGGAGTGCAGTGGCACAATCACAGCTCACTGTAGCATTGACCTCCTGGGCTCAGGTGATCCTTCTGCTTCAGTCTCCTGAGTAGCTGGAGTGTGTGTGTCACCACGTCCAGCTCATTTTTTGTTTTTTTGTAGAGACAAGTTCTCACTATGTTGCCTAGGCTGGTCTCAAACTCCTGGGCTCAAACAATTCTCCCACCTTGGCCCCCCAAAGTGCTGGGATTACTAGTGTGAGCTACCACACCCAACCATTTCAGAACATTTTTCATCTTAACAGTTTTATATTTCATCGTCATATGAACACCTGAAACCAGAGTGGCTTCTTTGTGGAATAACCATTCCATATTTATTTATTTTACTACTCAAATTTTCTAAGCAGTATTTATTCCATCAAAAATTGTTACTGATGTCTTGAGTTCTTACCAAACATCCTACAGGTAACATATATTTGGATTTTGATTTTTAAAACCATCTGAAATATTTCCACTGTTCCTTACCATTCATAACACAGCTGTTATAGTTGACCTAACATCAAGCATTTTATTGCATCCTTCCTATTTTTTATGCTAACTAGTTTTTTCATACTGGCAGTTTCACTTGCTTTCTGCCTCATGATATATGGACTATAGTTTATTTCACTTTATTTTCTACACTTATTTTGCTTTACTTTTCAGTGAGTTGTTATACTTTTGCTCACTATCTCTTTGAAGTTCTTGCTTTCTTCGGCACCCATGAAGTGACATCTCTTAGGGTGTTGTGCCTTTTCTCTGGCATTGTCTCCTCAGGTATGACCATGGGCTCCTCCTTCTTCCCCCTTTCTTCAAGTGTTGGTGTTCTTCAGAGTTCCTTTTTTCTTCTTAGCCCACTTTTCCTGACCCATTTTATTCACTTGCTCAGATTTAAGTAACATCCATACACTCATAATTCCCAGCCCCTGAGGGCTATCCTGGGTTTCTCTCCTGAACCCAAGCCCATAGATACATAGCTGACTACTAGGCATCTCCAACTGGATGTCTCACAGGCATATCAGACATATCATGCTCAGAGTCGTACTCATCTCTTTCTCAGTAAACTTGTTCTTCTAACAGAATTTTCCCTTTAGAAAATGACAGAACTATCTACCTCTAGTCTAAATTGAGCTGGAAAATCTGGGCACATCTTTAATTTTCTCTTTTCTCTAATCCCCTATATCTCTCACCTGTAACTTTCAGCATTCTTGATTCTGTGTTCTACATGGCTACATAGCTGTGGAATTCAGCTTTCCCTTCCCATCTGTGTAACCCTTGTCCCAGTCTAAGTGCCCACCAGCTCTTTTCTGGATCCCGTAAAAACTGCCTTATTGATATTCTTCATACTATTCTTCCTCCTGCAATCAGAAGAATCTTCTTCTTCTTCTCCTTTTTTTTTTGAATCATGGTCTTACCCTGTAGCCCAGGCTGGAGTGTAGTAGCACAATCACAGCTCACTGCAGCCTCAGCCTCCTGGGTTCAGACGATCCTTCTGCCTCAGCCTCCCAAGTAGCTGGAACTACAGACATGCACCACCACACCTGACTCATTAAAAAAATTTTTTTTTTCTACGGGTGAGGTCTTGTTAGGTTGCTAGGCCGATTTCAAACTCCCGTGCTCAAGCAATCCTCCCACCCGGGCCTCCCAAAGCGCTGGGATTACAGGTGTGAGCCACAGGATGGCCCGGAAGAATCTTTAAAGGACTAATTTGATTGTGCTAGTCTTCCACTTAAAATTCTTCAACAGCTTTGCACTATATTTAAATAAATGATGTCAGGCCTCCTTGATCTTGGCCCCCGCTTAGCGTTCGCCTCTTCCTGAGTACTCTTCACATCTCTTTGTACTCTCTAGCTGTACTGCATTGACTTCAGCTCCTAAAACATGCTGTGTCCCCTGTGGCAGACACTGTAAATTGTCCCATTATCCATTCTCTCCTTCTTTTTAGTTGTAGAACCCATCCCACTCTCATCTAGATTTGATAGAGTCTAGGCCTGCCCAGCTAGGTACTATAATGCTCAGCCCCCCACGCTGCTAAGTGTGACCCTGTGACCATGCAATGTGAGGAGTGATATGCAACTTTACCCCCATAAAAATAAGTTGATTGCCCTTTGTTTCCTCTTAGCCCCCTCCCTATGGCTGGAAAGCAGCTGTGAAACTAGTGAACAATCTTGATGTAAATGAGGAAATGCATCAGGGGGATGGCAAAATAAGCAGAGGTTATAAAAGGGAAGAAACCCAGAATCCTGAATGACCATGTCGCAGACAGTATAATCAAGTTGCATATTATAGCAGTTTAGCCTGTGTATCAGTCAGGATAGTCTGCAGTTGTGCCACAGTAACAAACAATCCCCAAAGCTTAGTGGCTTAACACAGTAAAGGTTTATCTTTTTCTCACATGCTATGTGACTAGCACAGATCAGCAGAGTGGCTCTGTTTATATAGTCACTCAGGGATCCAGCCTAATGGAGGGTTTCATCTAAACATTTGCTTTAATGAGCACACAGGACAGAAAGGAAATTGGCAAGCTATACTCTGTCTCTTAAAGCTTACAGCTGCCGGGCTCGGTGGCTCAGCCTGTAATCCCGCGCCTTTGGGAGGCTGAGGTGAGTGGATTGCCTGAGCCCGCGGGTTCGAGACCCGCCTGGGCAAGCGAGACCTCATCTCTACAATAAATCAAAAAATTAGCCGGGCGT
>CAUYQG010090015.1:0-44630 GCA_963574415.1 Tarsius wallacei
CTGGGCTCCGGCGATCCTTCCACCTCAGCCTTCCAAGTAGCTGGAACTACAGGCGCACGCTACCACGCCCGGCTGATTTTTTTTAATTTATTGTAGAGATGAGGTCTCGCTTGCCCAGGCGGGTCTCGAACCCGCGGGCTCAGGCAATCCACTTACCTCAGCCTCCCAAAGGCGCGGGATTACAGGCTGAGCCACCGAGCCCGGCTACCTTGACGCAACTTTTTTCTGATTGGGCTCAACTCACCTTTCTCTTTTCTGCATCCTCCTGGCAGTTCTTCAAACATGCCATATTCCTAGCCTCTTCAATATCTCCAAAAGTGGTTTGTCCTCTGCCCAGAAGGTCTCTCCCTCTTCAATGAACCAGGCTAACTCATTTTTCATGTCTGAGCTCCAAGGTTACCTCTTCACAGAAGCTATGTGTCCTTGACCTTATGTGTACTTGATTGTCCCAGGATAGGTTAAGTCTGTCCATCAAATACCCTCACAGCAAGCCCTACTTTTCCTTCACAGCACTCCTGGCATATCTTAATTATATATTTCTTCTGTATTGTTTATTTATCTTAGATTGGAAAATAGAGTTTATTTAGAAAGTAGATTAAAGAGAGAGCGAAAAGAGGGATTCACCTCCCCCAGACTGAGGAGGGGACTAGAGTTTACAGAGAAGCATGGTGGTGGCTCTATATTTATTTTATTAGCATTTGTCTTGCTCTTTAAAGCAAGAACTCAAAAGGTAAGAACTGTTTCTCTCTTGATTACCATGATGAACCAGAACAGGACCTACGATACAGTTAGCTCCTCAATAAATGTTTATGAGTGAGGCCAGACCCACCTAGAGCTCATTTTCATTTACTCATTCATTTGTTTACATTCATTTACTCATTCATTCATTTTGTCATTTAATTCTAGCAAGTATATATGGAGAAGTCACTGTGACTAGTCAATGTGCTAGACTCTGGTACTACAATCAAATACATAGCAGGCCCTGCCTTCAAAGTCTAAGTACTGAATCTAGATAAAAGACATGTCTAAGTGCTGAGTCTAGAAAAAATACATAGGAAAATATTGAATGCAATAGAGTGTGTCAGTTTTGTGACAGAAAGAAATATGGGAGTACATCAAAGTGAATAGTTAAAAAATCTGTTTCTCCTTCTACTAGTAAATTATTGATGATCAAATCATAGACCTAACATACCATTTTATAGCAATAATGGCCTTTACCACAAGAATCATTTAATTTCATTATTATATCTTGGGTATGTTTCTGTTTGAAATAAAATGGTAAATTAGCAATATCTTACTATGTAAGTATATACCTCACTGTATTTATACACTTAAGTAGGAAATTTAAGTCTGTGTATACACACAGTCAATATAATTTCCTGCTCCAAATTTGTAAATAAAGATATTTTGTATCCAATTCTCAAAACATGCAATCAGATATACAATAAAAAATGAAATGTAAACATATTTCCCTAAGCCACTAATTTACTATCAAGCAAGGGACTTTCAGGATCAAGCCGACTCTGACTCACAGCTATGCAATTCTGTGATTGCGTTTGCTTAAGCCACAAACCAGCATTTTATATAATCGCTGTTTAGAACATCAGATTTCCTGGGGATTTTTTTTAGATTTGCTATGCCACCCAAATTTTCTCACTGAAGGGTAATATAATTTATATGGCTTTTTACTGAGTCTTTTCTTAAAAGAGGTGTTTAGTCAATGAAGAAGAATATACGCTCATTCAACTCTTTTACATACAAAATTCATCACAATCATCAGAGATACCAAATATCAACCAGTCTCTCACCTCCAGATTCATTATTCACAGTGCCACCAGAGTGAGTTCTCCAAAGCAACAATCTTATCATGTCTCTCACATGTCTGAAAATTTCTGATGACACTCCAATTCATTCAGGATAAAAGTCAAGCTCCTTGACTTGGCAACCAAAACCCATCATGAGCTGGTCCCTCTCTTCCAGGCTCATCCCCCACCTCATTCAGTCTTGCATTTTAGATTCCACTGATAGTGAGAAGTTCTTGGCTCCACTACTCACCATGCTGTCTCATGTCTTCACGGCCTTTGTGTAGACTCTTTCCTCAGCCCAGAATGTCCTCCTCTCCTAGCTGATATTCCTATTCAACCTTTAAGATTTATTTTAGTTCTGTCCTCCAGTAGGCCTTTCTCTGAGCTTTCCAATCCAGGTTACATGACTTATTCTGTTTTTCGGAACAATTTGAGATGCCTGTATTGTTCCACCTACATTATACTGATATAACCTGCTTACCTGACATACTTCTGGTTAGACTACGAGAACTCTGAGAACTGAAGAACAGGGAAATAAGTCTTATTTTTCTTTGTATCCACCCCTTCCAAGTCTACCGTGGTGCTTAAGGCAAGATTGGTGCTTCATAAACATTGGTCGTTTCCTTTTTCAAATAAGGAAATTAAGGCATTTACAAAATAGATTGGTGGGAGAGGAATGAGACAAGTATATAAAGAGCCATAAATCTGGAAGTAGATCTGAGAAGTGCCACAAAAGAATGTGCAAATAAAGGCTAATGGAGTTAAAAGAGGAAACAGCAGACTGAGAACATCAACAAAAGTTCTATTTGAACTGGGTTTCTCAGAGTGAGTAAAATTTTGATACAAGAAAATGGAAAGGGGGCCAAAAAAATTGGCTATATAAATAAATATCAGAGGCAGGTAACACCAGATTGTAATTTATAAGTAGAACTCTTGCCAAGAGAGGTATATGTAGCAAGATAATATGGAATAAAAATGAAAAGGAGGTTAGGATCAGAGCCTGGGGTTTTTTTGAAGGCTTGTGCATCTAGGAAATTTATTTACTGTACAGTGTAAGTAAGGCAAAAACCACTGCAGGGTTTTGAGCACGGTTTTGACTAGAGGAAAGAGTATTGCTCATTGCCTATCCAGTGCCACTGAGGCACTAGGGTTTTTCACCACTATCAGCAAAATCACCACCATAACCACCTCCCTGTATAACCCAGCTCTACCACTTTAAATATGTCTGAAAATGAGAGATCAAGTGTTCTAATGCAAAACACAAAGCTCCCAGGTTAGAGAAGGACCAGAAGGGCAGGGTGTTTTATAGAACATGTTATCCTAACCTCCGGCACAGCTGCTCTTTCCTCCTCTTCCCGACTACATCTTCAGATGAGGTAAACAGCCATAGAATCTTGCAAAGCAGCTGTGCAAAGGTGAAAGGGGTGCTCAGTAGACCTGTACAGATTACAAAGGAGTTGCCTTTTCCTTGAGTATAAATCCCTCTCAAGGAGCCCTAGAGGCGATTCTCAAATTGTTTTGTTTTCCATTAGCTGTAATTTCAAAACTATATCACACTTTAAATGCACAGCACTTTATAAAAATACCAACTCCTGGTAGTTCTCCAAAAGGAAATATTTGACATGTTACAGCCAAAATGACTAAAAATAACGAACACTGAACAAAGGTAGGAAAACTTACTTTCTCCAGAAAAGCCATACACAGCCTGCAAATGATTCAGTTTAAATTTAAGAGTTCCTCATCATTTTCATAGGACAGCTAAGGCATCTGAGCCTAGCTTATGCCCATTGTACTGCTGTGTTTATTTAACATCTGAGAACTCAACTCAAACACTCATGCCTCACTCCGTTGGGGAAAGAAAACTTAAGTTTTGCGAGATGCAGACTTGCTGGGCCCCATGAAATCTCCAGTTTTGGAAGGGGATTGTCACTGAAGGCTGCCCCTCCTTTTCCAGGCCTCAGGATTAACTGCTTTCAGCACACTTCAACCTTCTTGTTCCTCTGCCTCTCCCATTCAGCAGAGCCCTTGTTTATTTCCATCCTTCTCTACTTGACTTGCATAATTTCATGTATAAATTGACACAAGGCTCTCCATTGTTCTATGTGTTACTTGTCAGCATCCTCTCCTATTTCAGAAATGGCCCACTTACCTCTTAACCACTCTTTTTAAGTTTCCATTCACACCTGTTCGACACTCTCTCAGGGAATGACCACATGTCCAAACTCACAATGAAATTAAGAAGTCAGTTGATAGGAGGAAATGCTGTCAACCTGTTGTTCCTACACCACACTTGTCTGAGCCCATACACTTCCGATATGTATATCCCATTTCAGTGAGATAAGTCCATCAACCCCAAAATCACTATCCCAACCAACTGTACAGTGGTTGAACAGCAGTAAGTCAGGCAATTTTATATCTTTGTAACCTGACAATCCAACAATCTCTCCCACATCTACAGATCACATACTTTTACATTTTTCATTAAATTGAATTAAATAAGGACAGTCATTTGGCTACAATTTCCAAAGGTCCTTCTCTTTTTACCTTCAGCTAAGACATGACTCCAAAGTAGCATGGTACTCCTTGCATCTAATGTTGTCATCTACGAGTCTCCGTGCTAACTGTTGAAGTAAAAATAATGAAAGAAAAACTCACCGATCACTTCTCCAAATTCCAGTGGTTTCTGATTCCTCCTTTGGGCTCTGAGGGGGATGGGCCACTGTAAAAATGCCCTGGGTGCCTTGTAACAAGGACGGTAAAGAGGGGATCCATGACCTCCTAAACACACTTTGCTGCTGTGCATCCTTGCTATTCCCCAGCCTGGAGAGCTAGAGAAAGAAAAGTGACTTCAAGCTTACTGGGAGCAGCTCTGCCAGCTACACAGGTGCCTGGGAGTGTTATATAGCCCTGTTCCCAGCTTCTTTCCTGGAAGGTGGCCTGTGAATATCCTGAAGAGACAGGAGGGGTGTGATATTCCTCTGTCATGCTCTGCAAGACACACAACAAGCACTCTGCTGAACCTCAAGGGAAGAAGCTCGAGTTCTCTTGATTAGAACATCTTCTAGCACTCCTCTGAGAAAACGTGAGGCTTGGGGAAAAGGCGGCTTGCAAAAGAGAGTATCTATTTGAATGACAATCCCTTTCCAGGTTGCTATGATATGTGTTGCCTCACTCAGCTTATTAATTACTATGAGGTTCCTTTGTCAACAAAACAACACATGAAAGTTGAGTTTTACAGTATTTTAAACAATGAGTGACATTTATGTCAGATTTTTACATCTAAATTTAGCTGGAAACTTCCATACACTTTAGTTATTCCTTCTGTGGCTTTAATATCTCAGAATTTTTTGTTATGGGACTAGAGATCGAGAGGGAAAAAAGTGTCATTTTTTTTTCCTTTTTGTGACACTGGGGATAACCTTCACCCTTGTAAATTTGGTACAGAAGGGTGAGTTTTTCAGTTTTCCCATATTGTTTCACTCAGTACCACCTGATAAAAAGCTTATAGAAATTAGCTTTGCCACACACCACTGACCTGCGGAGTCATTTTTCAGCTTCATGAACAAGTCCAAAGGAGAGGAAATTATTTTTTATTAACCAGGTACTAAAAACTAAAGCCTTTTATAAGGGTTTCTTGCTTCTTTCCACGGAGACCAGTGGGCAAAGGAAAAGAAATCCAATTGCAATAACTTTGCCCGTAGGCAGCTTTATTAAAATCTATAAGGTGAAATTTTTTAATACAATCAAATCATCATAAAATATGTTAGGTATTTATGGTAAATACAACTATTATTATACACCTTTCTCCTATGACACCACCCCTGGGAGAAAGGGATTTTGTATGTTTCCAAAAAAATTGAGCCTTTTTGTAAGGTGCATTTGGGCTCCTCTAGTTAAGGTCAAGTTGCATTTTCCATTATAAACCTGTTTCCAGGGGTTTATGACTTTGTCATAAAAACATGCTTGGGGCTAAAATATGGCATAGAGAGTCTTAGCTCAGCAGCACATTCTTTTTAAAAATGTATCAGAATTGGCTAAACTCAGTTCAGCCACATTTAAATGATAAAATTATGACTGAAACATGTCTTAAGCCAGTAGGCTAACACAGAACAAGCATCAAGTTGAGCAAAGACCCAAACCCAGAATCCTCTACCTTTCCACTTGTCCAATCTAAGGATCTCTAAAGTCCACCCAAACATTTCTAGACAAAAAAAAAAAAAAAAAAATCTGGCAAATATTTTAAGCCTTAAAAAAACCAAAGTGAAATAAAAACAAAAACAAACTCAGATCCAAGGCAGTGCTTTACTTTCTGAGGTATAAAATAAAAGCGTTTTCCAAGAACAAAATCTCATTTTATTTCACCAGTGTTCGCATTGAACATATTTTCTTTTTTACATGAAAAGTAAGGAGATATCAGTTAAAATCTGAGAAAAATAATCAACTAATCAAAAGATTAATAGTGTTCATTATTAAATAATGCCAATCTATGATATGTACTTTTTGAGCAGTGGTTTGAATCATTTTTGCTTATTTTGAAACACTGTTCATTGAAGGACAGTATTTTGAAGCAGTTGTGGAAAGTAGTCATAAGGAGAAGTCACAAGATATGTCTCCCAAGATTAGGGTTTAGGAATACATTATACTGCCCTGTAATACAAATTTACTTGGAAATAAACTTGGATTTTAAGATTGTTTATTGTAACCTTGGACAAATCACTGAACCTCAGTGAGTTTCAGATTCCTTGCCTGTAAGTTGGGGTTGGATTCATACTGATTCAGATTCTTCCACTTTCCCCCTCATAGGATGAAATATACAGATAATACTTGGTTTAGAGGGGTTGCTACTTTGTGACACTGTGAGAATTACACCACAGGAAAGCTCCTTCTCTGGCCCCCTGACTGATTTAGTACAACAGATCGAGTCAATAATAATTGGCATGTGGAATTTTTGTCTTCTAAACTCTGATGTAAACCTCACTACAACTGACTTTTTATTTTCATTACCTGTAATGAAGAGGGGATGTCATAGAGAATGTATTTCCATATGGCAGAATGTTTAAAGATCACTTATATTTTAATTTTTCCATATATTACATGAATTTTAAAAAGCAGATTGCATTTCTGAATGATGTCTGGTTTGGTTAACATTTTAGAATTCTGCATTCTCAAAGACATCCACTAACATAAGGAGGAGAAGAACCTAGAAGTTTTCTCAGGAGGTGGTGGTGATGTTTAAATTTTTCTAAAACAGTGAATAAAGTGTAGGATCCATCTGCCAAAAAATTCGCCTGGGGGATAATCCCTATGCTGATCTTTCTTAATGAAGAGCTTTACTGATTTCAGATTCTGTGATATTTTTTTCCTTCTGTAATAAATAAGCATTTGCTTGCCTCTCAGTGCATTCTGAGTTGAAAATACACTGGTATTTTTGCTAACAAATTTCTTAATAAACTAAGCACTAATGTGTCAATATCATTTGTCTTTCTTTGAAAAACAAAACCTCTATGACCACTAACCTACAGGGTCACTCCCTTCTGCCCTCTAGTCTCCTCCATACATCTTCGTCCATTTATTAGCTGTATGACTTCTATTTCCAGTTCCTGGAAATATCCATTATATCCTCTAATCACCTATTTTCTATGCATCCTAAATCTACTCTCTATCCTTCTTCTTGTTCTACCTAAAGATAGGAAACAAATATCTTCTTTTCCAACATGGGATCAATTTCTCTCAGAAAACTGAATCCTGGAGCAGGGGAACATTCATGAGGGAAGGAATTACATCATCAGTCAAAAACAAACAAACAAACAAACAAAAACTTTGTTTTAAAACAAACTGACAACCTTTGGAGTAAACTCACTTATCAAAGTTGGCAACAACCAATCAGGAAGCCTTGTGTTTCCAGGGTGGACACACTGATATACTTTTTCCAAGTAAAATTCCAAATATTTACCAGCTTTTAATGTAATGGCTAAACACAGTTATCAGCACTATTCAGACACCTGGAATTTTTAAGCCTGGTCTCCAAAAAGGAATATGCAACTAAGGAGCATCATCTCATTCTTTTTCTTTTTTTTTTTTTTTTGAGTTGGAGTCTCACTCTGTCACTCAGGCACACTCATGGCCACCCCAACATCAACCTGCTGGGCTCCAGTGATCCTTCTGCCTCAGCCTTCCAAGTAACTGGAACTACAGGCGTGTGCTACCTCACTCAGTTAATTTTTAAATTTTATTGTAGAGACGAGGTCTCACCATGTTGCCAAGGCTTGTCATGAACCCACAGGCTCAGGCAATCCTCTCACCTCGTGCCAGTCTGGAGCATCATCTCTTAAGAATGCCAGTTCAGGCTAAAAATTAATGCCTTGACATCTATCCCTTAAAACAATTTAAAGATTAAATTCTGCTTCAAATTAAAAAGGCAAAAGCAGCCTCAAAAGATAAATAAAGTTACAGAGGAGAATGTCTAAGGAAGGAGTGGGAGAGGGGCTATCAACTCCTCTTTGTATCCAAGCTGTTTGGGGATATTAATAAACTAATTGCACGTCTTGTGTTGCATGCAATGAAATGCACCCATTTATACTATGCCTTGGTCCCTCTCCAAGAGCACCCTGCTAATACCTGCATAGTCCTTATCATTTTTGTAATCATCTTATGCATTTTTAACCCGTTTATTTTCTCTCTCCCTCTGTATGAGTGGAGACTTTGTGTTTCTTATTCAGAACTACTCCCAATGCCAGTGCCTAGTATAGTGCCTGGTACAGATCCCTCAGTAAACACAGAAAGGAAGGGAGGGAGGGAGAGAGGAAAGGAGGGAGGGAGGGAGGGAGTAAGGGAGGGAGGGAGGGAGGGAGGGAGATGGAAACAATTTGAGAATCATTAGCAGGACAATCCACTTAACTAGTAATCATATAAAAAGACAACTTTGTCCCTACATCTTCCCTAATAGAATACAAAGTATAATTTCAAAATACTAAAATTGATCATGTGAGAAGATATAATCTAAGGTATAATCAATACATAGATTTTCAAAAGAAGATATCTCCCCAGTTTTACTCACATAAAAAATTGTACTAAATGTTAATGGTGTTAGCATGAAATTCTACATCTCTAGAATTTCTGAGGCAAATTGAAGGCCTTGGGCTTTTTCTCTGAAATAAGAGCAGTGGGAAAGCAGTGGTTGAAAGCTTAAGAAGTTAATGTATTAAAAAAAAGTCTAATATGCTTTGGCAATGTCACATTTCCAATACATAGAATATATTTTTATGTAATCATAAGTAATATCAAAGAAATTCAATCTCAAGGAAAAATCATCTTACCTGAAAACATGAACAGAATGCTCTCCCCTTAAGAGTGCAGAGATACTTAGTTATTTCCTTTTGAAACCTTAGGTTGCTAAAAATATAAATATGAAAACGTCTGGCATACTTCATTTCTTCTGCAATCCCACAAGCTACATGCACAAAATTACCACATGATAGGCCTGTATGCACATCATTTCCAATAGGGAAAAAGTGCAAAGTGAGTCTAATCCAAACAATTAATGGTACTGCTTTATATTTATGGAGCATTTTCACACATTATCTCATTTAATCCTCAAAATAACCCTGTAAGGTTGATAAAATTTGCCCTATTTTAAGATGAAATTACTTGCCAGGACACACAGGTGGTGGCAAAACTATGACTGAAAGCCTGAACTTACTTCAACTATCAAGCACCATCCAGTTTTTCATAACTGCTCAGTACACCACAACATTTTAACAATATTCCTCTTTCAGTAGAATGCCAAACACAGTACAAGTATCAATTTAAGCCCACATTGTAAAATTACTATATTATCATTTTGATCAAAACTTTTCAGTAAGTCAAGTCAACCATCATGTTGATGAAATTACTGTTAAATTTCTGAATATTTGTATATTTTACTTAGTGGGGGTTTTATTTTGATTAAATTGGTTTTATTTTGTTAAATTATATAAATGAAATTTTAAAAACTAAAAGACATGAATATTTAATTAAAAATACATAAAAACTGTGTTGATTGATTTACAAAGTCAAACAGTTCTGCTAAAACTTTACCTTATAATCTCATAAGCAGTAGAATTTTTTATAGTTGGGCATGCGGGAAGTCTGTACAGTATAATTCAATTATGAATTTCGACACAAAAGAATTTAGTATATGGTAGTATCCTTGATCCTCAGATCTGTTTTTTTGTTTGTTTGTTTGTTTTGTTTTGTTTTTTTGAGTTGGAGTCTCACTCTGTCGTCCATACTGGAGTGCAGTGGCCACTCCCGGCCACTGCAGTCTCGACCTGCTGGACTCCAGCGATCCTTCCGCCTCAGCCTTCCAAGTAGCTGGAACTACAGGCGTGCGCTACCACACCTGGCTAAATTTTTTGATTTATTGTAGAGATGAGGTCACGCCAAGTTGCCCAGGCGGGTCTTGAACCCGCGGGCTCAGGCAATCCACTCACCTCAGCCTCCCAAAGCGTGGGATTACAGGCTGAGCCACCGAGCCCGGCTCTCAGATCTGTTTTAAAATAACTTATAGAACTTTCCACACACTGACACAAAAACAAACACACACCACATACAGACATACACATACCACACACACACACACACACACACACACACACACACACACACATGCACACACAGACACACACACACACACACAGGCATACTTGCCCAGACCCAGTCCCCTTGAACCACTGAATCAGAATTTTCAAGACAGAGCTCTAGAATATGTACTTCTTAGTACTCCATAGATTAAGACTCTGATTAAGAGTCAAGATTCAGAATCATTGCCATAAAATGAAACATTTGTTTCTTCTGACAATTTTTTAAAATAATGTTTTATGGAGTTATAGAAAAATGATGCTGAGCGATATCTCTAAGGATTATAGCCTTTGCTCCCTCTTAATATTTCACAATCACACCACTCTCAATAAGCACAACTTTCCCAGTCTCCATTTTAATGTGTTAAAATTAATGAGACACTTACAGAATTTTAGTGATAAGATTAAGACTGCTTCCACCTCTGAACGTCCCTTTAACAAACAAGGTCTGATTGTGAAAGATAGTCTCTTCCTAAATATATAAGGACCCTTGCAGAAATGCTAAGTGGAGATTATTTAAAGACTCTTAAGTACACAGAAACCTGACACACTCACTTTTAATGGGGAGGTAGACTGTTGTTTATTTAGCTTTTGAAATCCATCCTAAATTTGGCTTTATGGAACCAAAAAAAGTCTAGCTTTAAATTAACAGACTGCTTTCTACTGTCCAAGGGATAATTTGAACTTCACTGAGACATGTCTATGAATGGAAATAAAAATAACTCACATTAAACTCTAAGTACTTCCCCACACGCATTTCACTTGCCACAAAGCCCATTGTCCCATGCATTGCTTTTAAGCAGCCTGTAGGAAATTTTCATTGAAATAATTTCCCATACCCAAGGAAAGGAAAGCCAAAATGATTTCACTTAAGACAAAACAAACCACACAAAAAAACTCCCTAAGCTTTCAGCATCGAGGGTATTAAAAGCAGCTCTGTCAGAGGAGCAGGGATGGGAAATGGGAGGTTCACATAATACTCTAAAAATTTCAGTGGCTTTAATTTTAGCCACTCTCTTCTTGCACTTCAAAACAAAAATTTGCTCTGGAGAAAATTTCCTACATGCCTCCCCGTTTCCCACCTCGCCTCATCCATTCTTTGAAAAACTTAATTTTAAACTTAGAAATATTTCAAATATCTAGAAAAGTAGCCAAAATGGTATGAAAAGCATACCTGGTTTAAAATATGTTAATATTTTGCCATATTTATTTGCTTCAGATCACTTTTGTCTCCTCTTTTTCTTACCATCCAAACTATCTTAAGGAAACCTCCCTGATCCCACCAGTTCAAAATGATCTCTCCTTCAAAACTCTCTTTTTCCTGTTTCTAATTTGGACTAATTTTACATTTTATCTCTTGTCCAGGATAGTTCTTATAAACTTCACTGGCTTAATTCACTCTGGTTCTTAACCTAAATTAATTTTGTCAGTTTTTGCTGATCCTCAAGATTTCTGTTTCATCTTGAGTCAATTTATGGTTTGCTTTAGGAAAAAAAAAAGTATCTAAATTTTAAAAGTTAACAGCAAATGTCCTTTCATGTTTACTTAAGATTTTAATATCTCTGTCAAATTATTGTTAGGTCCATTTCCATTTCTAATAATGTACATATGCATTCTATAGTTTTAAATAAATCGTGGCAGAATTTTAACTGTTTCATTAATTTTTTCAATTATTTTTTGCCAGTCTTGTCCAGCCCTACATTCAGCACTTGCCATCCTTCTTGTTTTTAAATGAACTCTTAATTCTGAATGTCAGGTCCAGGAAATAAACAGGGTCAGAGGGAAAGTATATTCAATTGCTTTCTTCAGTCCTCCTCTGGCTTCTTCTAGTCTAAATTGTATCCAACTGAGTCTCCCACAAGTGAAAAGTAAAAACCATATCCTCTAGAAAAATAAAAGCATTAACTTCAAAGACTGTGTTAATGATAAAGCAAAATCGTTAAAATACTAATAATAAATTGATGTGGATGTTTGATACACAGAGGTCAAGCTCTTACAGTTCTGGGGAAAATTACATTATTTGGATTGCAGGGGTCAGGGAAAGCGACAGAGTGAGAATAAGATTTAAACTAATAATCAATAATTATAAGAATAGCAACAGTTTCTATTTACCAAATATTTATGCATGCCAGTAACAGTGATTAGTTTCATCTACATAGAACATATAGTGTGTGTGTGTGTGTGTGTGTGTGTGTGTGTGTGTGTGTGTGTGTATGTGTGTGAGAGAGAGAGAGAAACAGGGCAGGAAAGAGAAAGAGAGAAGGAGGGAGGAAATGGGGGGGAGAAAGAGAAAGAATGTATAACTAAAGTATAAATGAATATATCACAGCAAATGTGTGAGTCATTACAGTAATCCCAGTTTTCCAGGAATCTAAGGTCAAGGCAGACAAAGTAAATCACTCAGGTAACACAACTTGTAAAATCTGGTTTTGGAATGAGAACACAAATCTGTGGGACTCTAAAAACTGTTCCCTTTTCATTTTGTCTTGCTCACCTCATTCCAGGTGTTGGCTAAATTATGAGGATGAAGAAACGAGATATGTAAAGGTAAAAGTATAGGAAAGTAAAAGGTACATAGAAGAGATAGTGACTATTGATGAAAGGCAGCATTTTCCAAGCGTGTGCCATATGTTAGGCTCTGCTCTGAGCACTAGACCTGCATGGACTCATGTAATCCTGGAAACAATCCCATGAGGCAAAAACATCTATTGACCTCACTTGACAGAAGAAGATTCTGGCGAACAATAAGGTTAAGTAACGTGCTCAAGTTTGCCTGTGTACTAAGCAAGGGAACTTGGATTTATATCTCAGCATCTTTCTTCAGACTTGCCATTCTTAATACGTGATAAAGATGAAAAAATGGAGATTTTTGGAAGGGTCTTTGTGTCATCAAATCTAGTTCACTATTTCTTTTTTTTTTTTTTCAGAGACAGGGTCTCACTCTGTCAACCAGGCTGGAGTTTAGTGGTACAATCATGGCTCACTATAGCCTTGACCTAGTGGGCTAAAGCAATCCTCCTGCCTCAGCCTCCTGAAAAGCTGGCACTAAAGGCATGCACCACCATTTTCTGGAAAATTTATTTATATTTTATAGAGACAGAGTCTTGCTATGTTGCCTAGCCTGCTCTCAAACTCTCCTGGCTATAAGTGGTCTTCCCATCTTGGCCTCCCAAAGTGCTGAGACTACAGGTGTGAGCCACTGTACCTGGCCAAGTTCACTATTTCTAAATGTGTCTTCTGGGCGACACTGTTTGGAGTATTTATTTATGTGTTGTGTGAATAAAAGGATGTGATGGCCAATTGGTGAGGCCATTGGTGAGTGTTAAACGCAAGTAAGCAGGTCACTTTGTGACAGGAATTCTCAAAACCTTTAAAATAAATTTCTGGTGACCAAGAAAAAAATACAGAATGCAATGGTTTCTAGTCTTCTTTGGACAAGGAATATTTATTGTTTCACAAAGCAGCTGAGGACACATAGAGTCCCCTCAATTACTTCTTCATAGTCATGCAGTCAGTTAATGGTAAAGCCGAGGTCAGAACTGAAGACCGTTGGCTGCTGGTCCAGGTTTTGTCTAGGTACAGATAGTGAAAGATCTTGAAATGTATCCTTTGCACAACGTACAGCAATTTAAGATATTGTAAGCAGGACAAAAACGGCACAGAATATACTGAAGTAAAGAACCATGAGCAGTCTTTACAAAACTACTGCAGAAACTCTGGAATAACATGCAGAGTGGCCTGGTCTAGGAGGCAGCAGGAAGAAAAAACAGGAAGCGAGAATAAAATCAAACATTCAAGAACAGAAATGAACTTTGAGAGTTGCTAGGAACCAGTGGTTGCTGTGAGAGACAGAGCTTGCTGACCTACTAGGATCTCAGCTATAATTCTGAAAAACCTAAGGGCTGGCACAAAAACCCCCTCTCAAGTTCTACCAGCATATTTTAGAAAGTGGCCAGAAAAAGAACCATACAAACACCATCTAATTGGGTCCACTCATTATCTGAGAATTACTTTTAAATGTAGCTATATTCCTTCCCTAACAAAAGCCAAGGAAATCACAGTCAAACCTTTGAACCAATGTTTAGTTCTCACTTTTTGCCTCATCCCCCACTGCCTCCCTTCTCAACTATTTGTGTGTCTGTGTGTTGTCTTTCTTTCTCTAGGGGCAAGCACTACTGAGATCTAAAAATACCTTATTTTTTCAAAACAACTGCACTAATTGATGTGTATGGAGAACATGTTAGTCATATTCACAAAATGCCAAAATAAATATAAAAACTATCCTCAGGAAGTCACACACTCTTTAAAGTATACAGCCCCAGAGGCCAACTTTTGCTAACCTTCCTTATCCTTGCTACATTAAAAAAAAAAAAAAAAAAACCTAGTTATATATTTCAGAATATCACATGATATCAATGATTAGTTTACAATGCCTTTATCATTTAATCAGTAAGTCCAATTGCCTTTAAGGTAAACATTGTCAATTTTCTGATGCATATCCTTGACACACATCAAACTTCTTCCTTTCATGTTGTGGCAGAGATCACTAGTTAGCCACTAAAAGCTTTTCTCCTCCTACCACATACGTCCCAGCCCCCCTTGGAGTTAGTAAAATGACAACATTTTCTGAAATGGAATGTGAACAGAAGTAACATGTGCCATTTCAGATCTAGCATCTACAGAGTGACCATGAGCACGCCTCCAGATGCATTCTCCCATCCAGTGCCTGGAATGCTGAAGTCTCGGGCAACATTGGAGGCTGTGTGTTGAAAATTTCAAAACTAACATCAGTATGGGTCCCTGAAGGACACAGAAGAAGAGAACTGCTGTGCTTCTCTAAACTCCTATAATCCCAGGACTCTTATGTAAATGAGAAACAAAATTTGATTGTGATAATCCACTGATTATTTTGTGGTCTCTAAGTCACCACACCTATCCCTTCTTAACAGAGAAATTGGATTGACAACAAAGTATTTGGAATAAAAGCCCAAAACTTTAATACTTGCTTAGTGATCAGCATCAGGTAGCAAGAAAACCATCAAAACAAGCCAGGAAGCTGGCAACTCATGCAAACAGAGAAGCATTTAGCAATACTAGAGCCTACAATGACTCAAAAAGCAATGTAAGTGCATAGTGAAACTGCAGTTTTAATGGAAGGCTTTTTTTTTTTTTTTTTGCTGCTTATTGCAGAGTATGATGAGAAAAGATTAGTTCAGATAAACATTAACTAGTTTGTACACAGAAGTAAAAAGGAATAAGAGTGTCCAGAAATTTGGGACTTTGAAGGACTGAAAAATTAGGCTGTGTCTGATTTCCAAACAGCAAAAATAAATACAACTGTAAAAGGTTTGGACAACAAAGGCCCATGAAAAATTTCTAATCACACAAAAATATTTAGCTGTATGTCAAAAATAATATTGTAGCTAGTAATGAAGTCACCCCGTCATCTCCCCCAGTCTATGGTTGCACATGGACTCAAGGTGGCCACCATTGAATGCAGAAAGAAGCATGGAAGATGGAAAGAAAGAAAAAAAAGCAGAATAAAGAACTACATTTTAGCTGGGTTCGGTGGCTCAGCCTGTAATCCCGTGCCTTGGGAGGCTGAGGTGAGTGGATTGCCTGAGCCCGCGGGCTCAAGACCCGCCTGGGCAACTTGGCAAGACCTCATCTCTACAATAAATCAAAAAATTAGCCGGGCGTGGTAGTGCGCACCTGTAGTTCCAGCTACTTGGAAGGCTGAGTGGAAGGATCGCCAGAGCCCAGCAGGTCGAGGCTGCGGTGGCCAGGAGCGGCCACTGCACTCCAGTCTGGGCGACAGAGTGAGACTCCAACTCAAAAAAAAAAAAAAAAAAGAACTACATTTTTAAAAACTTGGGGGATGTTTCTCAGTTATGGAACCAACTGGAAGTAAAGCATCAGAACCTACTAAATTTTTGAGGAACCTGAACTTCCAAGAAACTAAGAGTTTATGGTAGAAGTAAATAATATGATTAGAATTTCCAAAAGACATGTTGAAGGTAGTTGTCAAAAACACTTCTTCCTTCACGCCTCTTCCATCCTCAGAGGAGGGACAAAACAATATGGGTATCCAAACTGACACTAATGGGAAGGAGACTCTGAAAGCTATGGAGCCCTCAAGATGGGCACCTTTCCACTGCCTACTCCAGATGAGCTCATGGGGCATTATGATCAAGGGAAAACCTCCCAGAGGGTCATGGCAAGAGCTACTGAGAACATGAATAATGTTATAGCAATGATTTGGGGAATAAGATCATTTGATTATCTTAGCCACACTGATAAATACAGCAGGGTGTTTTTAATCACAATACTTACATTGTTTTTGTAAAACAAGTCAACATGATTCAGTGAAATGAATTATTCTCTCCTGGACAAGATGAAGCCATATATATCCTACATATAATTTAACATATTATTACTAGAATTTAAAAGTAAAATATCAAGAATTCTTTAAAGTACAGGAAATCACTGAGTTACCACCATGTAATGTGAGTGGAAGACTTTTTCTTTTTTGCCTTACAGATTATTTTGTTCCCTGTAACCTACTTCAAGACATATTAAAAAATTGTCAAGGTGTTTTTCAAGTAATGAGATAATATGACTTATTTTTTTACTTACACAATCTCCAACAAAAGCATGTAACCACATCATACTATTGGAATTAGTATCAAAAATGTCAAGAAAGGTGATGTTTTTATTCAATAGTTTAGCCCTGTGCCAACTACTATTATTGCTTAATTTTTATTTTGCCACTGAAAGAAAAGATTTTTTAAAAGTACACACTGCCTTAGTTATTTCAAAAATTCTCAAGATGAGCAATGCTCCTATACCACTGGCTTGGCTAGGAGTACTATTTCAGTTGGAATTTCTCTCTGTTCAGCCTACCTCCTTCCTCATTTTCTATGAGTAGTCAAAATAGCAGAGTATCACTTTTGGAGTGACATGGCATTTCGGGAAAAGCCCACACGACAACTGTTTAAAATATTCTTTGCAAGCTTCTGACTGAGAAATACAACACAGGCAATTCGGAGAAGGCTTTAATTGTACTCTGATTCTATAATAGAAAAAGAGAATAAAATGTGGGATTTTTTTTAAATGGGCAGGATTATGAATACAGCATTAAATGGAGCACTTTCTATACACAAGATTCCTCACTGGGTACCAATATATTTTATTGGCTAACAATACACACATGAATAGAGCAAAAATAGTTATGAACAGAAAGATGTGGCAGGCTGGGCTCCCCCCTTGATCCAGCCCATGCTAAAAGATAGAAAAGATTCAGGTTATAAAAAGGGGAGCTTTTTAAAGCAAAGATGGAGACAGGCACTCTTTTGAGCAAGAGATACTCTCCCTCTTTGGATCTTCTTTTATCCTCAGAAACCGAAGCTCACCATTCCTTATCTATCTGCAGAACTAGACAGATCTGAGGATAACAATCTCCATTAAAGACCAGACCCAAGAGGACATAAAAACACTGATGAACTACCACACTGGGGGAGGAAAAGAAAATGGTGAGAGAGAGTAGAAGGGAGAAGACCCATGAGGGATATTTCTGTCATAAGAAGATAATGGATTTGTCCATATGGTGTGTCCCAAAAGACTAGACTAAATTCCATTAGTGGAACTCAGTAAAAGAGCTGAAAAGACTAAAGAAGGCAGTGCAGAATCTTCTTCACTCTGGGGACTGAATTGAAGTGAGACTTTGATTTCTGGAAGCTGTGGAAACTGAACAGTCTCGCTGAGGTGAGAGAATTGCCTGAGCCCATGGTTCAAGAACTACTTGCGCCAGTTGGCAAAGCTTCATCTCTATAGTATATCAAAAAATTAGCCGGCGTGGTAGTACATGCCTGCAGTTCTAGCTACTTGGAAGGCTGAGGCAGAAGGATTACCTGAACCCAGCTGGTCGACCCTGGGGTGGCCATGAGCATGCCACTGCACTCCAGCCTGGGCAACAGAGTGTGAGACTCTGACTCAAAAAGAAGAAAAAAGAAACTGAACAGTCTCCTGTCCAGCTGTGGCTTAATCATGATGGATCACTTTTATTACCTTGAGTAGGCTTCAAAAAAGGTACTGAGGAACCACCACATAGAGTGCAAAGTTAAATGCCATGTGCTTGTAGGTATTTCATTCCCCTCTTCTGATAGGCGGGCAGGTTCAAGGTGACCAGTGACCTAAGTTTCAAGTTAGGGTTTGATCTCAAGGTCTTTGTGGCCTCAAAGGGTATTAAGTGACATGCTTAGGACCATAAGACTTGTCCTGGTTAGGCACTACAGAATAAAATTTACAAAATGAAAGTTTCAACGCCAAGTTCAATGAAAATAAGACCTTATTCAAAGGTGTGAAACTAGAGTTAATGGAAAATAGAAACCAAATGAGGTGAGGACTGAGGAATTATCCAAGCGAACAAAAACCAGAACAAAGTGAGAAAACCGCAGACACACAATGCAGGCGCCCTGGTGTGTATTTTAGGACTGCCATGGGCTGGGGAAGGCAGGTATACCAGGACACCAGAAACATGATGATCAGAGGAAACAGAAAATGGGCAAGTATAACTATCTGAATATACTAAATGCTACAATTTTGCTGGAACAACAGATACATTAAAAAATAAAAGTGACATGAAAAGTAGGTCTGGTCTATATGATGTGTGACTTTTTTGTCAAGAACTACAACCTACTTAGCAGGTCCTATGATAGGGAATTCTTTCTTTCTTCCAGCTCTTAAAGAATGCCTATAATGGTTGCAATATTATAAACTGTACTTAAAAATACAAGATCAGAGGCGTCAGTGGATAGGATTTGTTTGTGCAACAAATTAGCCACTATCATGCTGTTTAGGGGTATTTTCAAAAGCCAGCTTACAAGGAAACTGCGAACGGCAACTGCTCCAGGGGAAAAATACCCTAAATATAACGGTGGCCTTTATTTTATGAAATTAGTTATATCTAATTAGAGGTTCTCAAAGAATGCTTTCCTGTGAACAGAAGAGGCAGAAAAAGGCACCAAATTCAGGACCCAAAATGATACAACACATCCACAGTGATATACCTTTCCAAAATACTCGCTAATTCACTTCAGTTGACTAACGTATCCCAGACCCAAACTGAAAGCTGGCTACATTCGCTGGCATACTAACACAGATGTATTCATTTCTTACGGTGTATTCTCCAAAAGGAAAATGATAGGATTTAAGAAGCACGCACGCATGCTGCTAGAAGAAGGCTTTATTGAACATACACCTATCTAACATAATTAACACTCTCAAAATACCTCTGCATTTGAGAAGTGCTTATTTCTTACCTGGAGCTGTAATGCATACATTTGATTCCATCACTTTGCCTCTTTGTGCGGCAAGGTGCCTAATAACACACAGAATTAAGGACTCCAGAATGACTATAAAAAGAAAAGAAATCTTTTCTTTTTCAACTTGAGCACTCTTGGCAACCACAAGAACTGGAATATGAGCTTTACAAGTCAGTGGGCCAGAAAAAAAGAAGGATCGAAGGATTATCTCCAAGCATAGACTCACATTTAGAAAAGGTAAATAGAAACAGAAAGAGCACACTTTTTATACAACTCAGGTGGTTTGTCTCAAAAGCCTAACATCATTCCTAAGAGAAACGTATCTTATCACCTCCTTGAAAGACTGAATGGGGCCTGCCAGGAAGAAACGGGAGAAGGCACAGAAAGTAGAATAAAATAAGCTCCCATCTGCTAATGAAAGATCAGGATTGGATTTGAACTTGAACTTTTTTCCTTCTTTCTCTCCTATCCTGACATCAAGCAGGACAGAGACCCATAACTGATGCTAGCCAATGACTTTTGGACTCAGACAACCATTGGCTTCCAATAACAACACGTGATCTCATGGGATTTATTAACCACACTGAACCTCAACTTCTTGACGTTTAAACACAGAATGTCACTGTATATTTCAAGTGGTTGCTAAGAGAATTCAGAAATAAGGTATGAAAAAAAAGATTGAATATTACATATTAAAAAATACTAGTTTTCTATGTTTTCCTTCATAATCCTGATACATATTCCTCTTCAGAATAACATATTTATTGCAGAAAATGAAAAATAAAATAAAATTACCCATAATCTCCAAATTTTTAACAAATGACTCAAAATATTTTAGCATGATTCAATTTTACTGATTTAGTATGTATGTAAATATCTTGTGTATGCATATATTCAAATAATATTTTACAAAATATTGTAAAACATACCTAGTATGTTTTGTAACTAGTACATTTAAGACAGAAAGAAATTTAAAATATTGTAGTAATTTCATCAATCCTTTCTTTTATTGATTTCTTCCTTTTCTTTCATACTAAAAAGACCTTTACTTTGATGTTAGATACATATCTATATTATCTTCAAGCTCCTTCCTGCTTTTTTTACATTCAATCCTTTGATCCATCTGGAATTTATTTCAGTACATAACGTGAAGCAAAGGACTATTTTTTTCCAAAGAGTTAGCCAGTTTTTCCAGAATCATTTCTGAAATAACCCTTCATTTCTTTACTAATTTAAATGCCACTTTTATCATATACCTTAACAGGGTACCAAAATGTTTTAAACCATGCGCCAACTTTGATAGCCTAATAGTGCCTGTCTGGAGTATTCTTGAGACCACGTCCAGGCACAGCTGGAAAGTGGGACAACATCATTTAGCAAATAAATGTCCACCAGAGCAGCAAGATGAGATAGAATGAAAACTGTGCCTCAAATGTGCCATACTTGCACTACACAGTTGGTTTCTGGGTTTTCTAGCTCATTCCCATTGCAGATTTATGATATATATTTTAATCTCTTGTAGCCCAAGTACCCTTTTATTTATCAACTATATATATATATCAAATAACATCTATCAAATTATATATATTAAATAATCAAATTATTTATGGCTGTTCTTTAATGTTTATTATTTCAGATGTTATACTCTATAAGTTTCCCAAAAGATTTTGATAGAATCACTTTATAATAGTAAATTTATTTTAAAAATATGAAAAGAAATGACATCTTTACAACAATGAGTCTCTCTAGCCAGAAACTTAAGCCGCCCCATTTAGTCACACACTCAATTTAAAAAGAAAATGTATATATGTGTGCGTGTGTATATTCATATGCTTATATATACATTTATACACACTCATATATAACAGGGTGCCAAAAAAGTATACATATTTTAAGATGTTCACCATAATCAGAAGCATCTGGACACTGATGGTAACCACTTGAAGCACCTCTTGTAATTGTGGAAGTCAAACGGGACTTGTATGCCTCTTATTGAGTATTACAATTTTAATACAGATTTTTTCTTTCTTAAAATGGGTATACATTTTTTGACACCCTCTGTATATAATATAGGTTTCATTATGTATACATTTTAAAATTTTTTTTTATTTTAAAGTTGTGGGGTACAGTTAAGGGTTAGGTATACAAATATTCATTGTGCAGGTACCCTTGTTGATGAGGTGTGCCCCCCTTTCCCCAGACAGATATTGACTACCGTTGATCCCACCTCCCTTGCCCTCCCTGTCCCTCCCCACCCCATAGTTTCCCACCACTGTCAATTCTTTTCTAATAGTATTACGGTAGTTGTTCAAGGTCCACTTATGAGTGAGAACATGTGATGCCCAGATCTTTGTTTCTGTGAGAGATCACTCAGTATTATAAACTCAAATCACTCTATTAAAAAGATACCTGCACACATATGTTTACCGCAGCATTGTTCACAATAGCAAGATCATGGAACCAACCATGCTGTCCATCAAAAGAGGACTGGATTTTTAAAATGTGGTACATATACACAATGGAATATTATGCAGCCATAAAAAAGAACAAAATCATGAATTTCGCAGCAACCTGGATGGAATTGGAGTTTAGAGTTCATTATATTTTTAACACTTTCTTGTTAAGTCTGTTCTAATACATTTTGTTATTTGTTGCTATCACAAATAGAGATATTTGTCTATTACATTTTCTAAATGATTATTTTCAAACTGTTACCTTTTTGTTTCTTGTTTTTGTTTGTTTTGTTTTGTTTTTTTGAGTTAGGAGTCTAACTCTGTCGCCCAGGCTGGAGTGCAGTGGCACACTCATCGCCACCCCTGCATCGGCCACCTGGGTTCCGGCGATCTTTCTGCCTCAGCCTTCCATGGAGTTGGAACTATAGGCGCGCGCTACCACACCCTGCTAATTTTTTTTTTATTGTAGAGACGAGGTCCCGCCAAGTTGCCCTGGTTGCTCTCGAAACTGCGGGCTCAGGCAATCTACTCTCCTCGGCTCCCCAAAGTGCTGGGATTACAACTGAGCCACCAAGCCCGGCCCAAACTATTACTTTTACATGTATTTTACATCCTCCTAACTTATTATTCCTTCATGTCATTTCTAATACTTTCTCCTGACACACTTTGACTTTCAAGGTAGACAAGCGCATCATATCTGAAATCATTCCATTGCTATCTGAAATTCTCTTGTTCACTTGTTTGCTCATTGTCTCTCCTACTTACTCAGTCTATATGATGCGCTACATGAGAGGAAGACCTTGCCTGCTGTATGCACAGCTTGATCTCCGGGGCCTAAGATGGTGTTTACTGCATGGTAGATGTTCAATAAATATTTGGTGAATCACTCTGTTACTTGAAATGAAATCTTCCAAAAATAATGACAATATCCAGCCGGGCTTGGTGGCTCAGCCTGTAATCTCAGCACTTTGGGAGGCCGAGGCAAGTGGATTGCCTGAGCCCGTGGGTTCAAAACCAGCTCAGGCAACTTGGCAAGACTTCGTCTCTACAATAAATCAAAAATTAGCCGGGCGTGGTAGAGCACCTATTGTTCCAGTTACTTGGAAGGCTGAGAGGGAAGGATGGTCAGAAGCCAGCAGGTCGATGCGGGGGTGGCCGTGAAGCGTGCCACTGCACTCCAGCCTGGGCAACAGAGTGAGAATCCAACTCAAAAAAATAAATAATAAATAATAATAATGGCAATGTCCTATTAATATTTCTAAGAGTTGTATCTCAAAGTTTTGTTTCCTGACTTAGTACATTCACTAGAACCTCCAGAATACCATGGTGCTGGTGGTGATTTGTCCTTATTTTTTTACTGAAAATGTCAATGGTAGTTCTTTATTACATATGAGTGATACTTAAATGTTGGCTTGGGAATCACTTGTTACTGTTAAGAAAGTGCTTTCTATAACTAATTAATTTTGTTTCTTGTTTTATTTTTTGTTTTTTCTTTTTTAAAATATAGAATACATGTAGACTATATTGTGAAAATTTCCTACAAGAAGATTACAATGTAGGTTTTCTCCTTTGGTTTATACCAAGATGATTTACTGCTTCAGTAAAAAAATAATAATTGATTTGTTTTTGAGAAGGAAGGTCCACACCACTTTGAGATGCTGATATTGACATCATTCAGGACAATGTTACTCACTCACAAGTTTGCATTTAACTTTAGAGGTCTACTGGCATTGAAGCCTTTCATGGACTACCCAAGAGTCCATATACCTGAGGTGAAAATTATAAAACAAGCAACAAAAAAGTAAGACATCAAAATATTTTCTAATGTTAAGTGTGCTTCCAAATCCTAAAATAAGGCCTATATTGTCAGCATGTATTTTTCTAAAACATTCTCTTCAACATATTTGTCTACACTGTTAAAGCTATCTCTAATCAATATTTTATTATTGAAATCATTTCCTTTGTATTCTTTCAGTAGCATTATTTATCTAAATTTGAGTATTGAGTGTCAAATTTTCACTCTTTCTTAATAGGTCTGAAATTTGCCTGCTAATCATAGTTTTGTCCTATGCCATACATTATCGTACCTTATCCCATCATTACCACTATTTTTGTAATTATCAGTAATTAATTTTGATTTCCTTTTGATCCCCAAATTTAGAAAAGTGCTTTTCTTTTTATGTCTCCAGTGATTATCTTACTTAAAGCTTTGATATTACTGTATACTTTACTGCTTTGTGGTCAGATAATGTAAACTATGCTCTTTCTAGTTTGAGATACTTATTCAACTATATTAATTATATCCTGCAAATTTTTTCTCAAATCACATATCAAAGATCCAGAATAACTGTGCTTCTTAGATAATCGTATTTTTCAAAAGTTTTGCTTTATACATATGAAGAGACAGCTTTCTAGAATCCCAGAGTGCTAGACATAAAAACATTTTGGGAACCCCAGGATGCTAACTGTTCTTTCTTCCCAGACAAGAGAGCAGTTTTGCAAATGCTGCACTTGTTTAAAGAACTAAAAAACAAACAAACAAAAACCCTTAGATCATTAGCATAAGCTCTTCCAGCATGGTGACGGTGAGTATGAACAGATTGCAACACAGCAAGTACTTGGCCTCCCCTTGAACTCAGTGAGGACCATTTGTGGACCATACCTGTGTCGGGAGAGTCAAGGGCAGCAGTGGCAGGGACAAAGGAAAAGTTAACTGTACTTTGCTGCATCCTTTCTCCTTGTACAGTCAACTCTATTCTGTTTAATTACATACCTTTAGCAAGTTTTATGGCAAATGTGTAACAAGTAATGCCTTGGTATCTTCCTGCTAATCTGAACTACTAAACTACAATAATTTAACCAATGCCAGTTAATTTGATGTTCTTTTCTTTGGTTTTTTGGTATATAAAGTATCACATCTGTGCTTCACTTTAGGTATCTATTTAAATTACTTAAAAGAAGTCCATTTTTTTTTTCTCATTTAATGCTTTTTTGTCTTATATGAGCTGTTATATCATTTTCCCTATTTACTACATATCAGTTAAGATATATTTTAACCCATTATTTGATTTCAACCTTGTGTTGTCATTTTGTTTTAGGTCTTTTGGAAATAGCTTTTTTTGTGGGAAGGGGAGCAGAATTTATTGAAAGGACAGAAACCTCCCAGAGTGGGAGCAGACCCAAGGGGGCTGCCTGACTTTTTTTTTTTTAATTTAATTGAAGACAGCCTCTGTCTTTAAAGTGAGATTTTGATACATTTATATTCACTGGCATAACGAAACATCTCATTTTCTACTTAGGGATCAGAGACTTTATTTTAGGAACTCAGCTGCTTTTAGAGCAAGACTAAAATGAGTTATTTCACTCATTCTACTCCAGGTGGGAGAACATGAAGAATTCTGCTCCCTCTTGGTAGTGGTTTTCTTGGATAAGAGTCAGCTGCAAGACCCAAATTCAAGGGTGTCCCAGGAAGTTTAAACAGATCCATTATGAATTCTCGCAGAGTCTATGTGGCACTGAGGTCCCTTAGATCTGTTCAAAAACACAGGTGAGGATCAGGAAAAGAAACCTTGTCATTATTTACTGATGATGTGCTGGGAGCCTCAGAAAAACAACTACAAAACAAAGGAAGACAACGATCCTCCCAGTAAAACAGATATTGGGTTAAAAAAAAAAAAAATTGAGTGCTCTTGTGATAGGTTCTGAAAATAGGACAGAAATGGATTGCATACTTAAGGTTAATCTTCTTAAAATTTAAGAACTGCTTGTGAAATAAGATTTTGTGTGTGTGAGTTCAATAAAACACAATTGGTAGCCTATCCAATCTCTTACCCTAATTCTGTTCAACTTCTTTTACAGGACAGGAAGCCATATAGAAGCACAATAACAAAAAGTGTTCAAAGATCCATGAAAAGCTAGCATTGATTTCCTTGAGGAGATTCTCACAAAGCAAACAGATTTCTCATCACAAGACAAAACAGTTATTTCTCTAGTGTACATAAATTCGAGACCTATTTGCTACACTGACAAACCATTTGTTGTGCCCTACTAATGGAACTACTAGAAACTCAACAGTGACCACTAATGTACAGGAATGTAGTTACAATTTTAATATATACTTATCTAAGAATTAATATAAACTTATGTCATACTCAAAACAGTGTAGCTATTGTGTTCATTCTCTTAAGTGCATTTTCTATTATTCACAGAACCAAAATTTTGAGTGGTGAATTTTCAAAAGTATTGCTAGAGAGAGAATTTATTTAGGAGTTATCAAATTATAAATTTCAATAACTGCACTTTGACTACACAGATCCCCATGCGCAGTAAGAATAATGATTTTTAGCTATAAATCTTTCAAAAAACAAGACTTGGTTTTATTTCAGTAGGTATTTGAATAAGACTGATTGCCCATAGATCAAATAATCAATTACAGCTTTAGATAAAATTGAATTAAGGAAAGGCTTTCCATATTTAGTTCTACTAAAAATAATACAGATGTTATTTAATACAAACAAGCTCCCTTTGCTATCTGCTTTATCACTTCAATTGCTCAGACATATTGAAGCAAAGGCATTTTGTTTGGTTTTAGAATGGGCCATGCTTTTATAAAATTCATATGTTTACTCCAAAATAGAGACTATGCATATACATAAACATATTTATATTCATATAGACACGTGTGCATAAATATGTATCTACACTTAGAGAGGTGTGTGTGTGTGTATATGTATATATATATAGTGTGTATATATGTGTGTGTGTGTATATATGTATATGTATATATATATAAAATTTCACTTTATTCTGAGAAACATCCACAGGAAAAAAAATTTAGATTACTGAAATTTGACTTTCTGAGGTTAGGTTCCTTTCCCTCCTAATTATTCTTAATGTGAATTTAATCAATTCTCAGATACTTTTATCTGACATTATTATGAAGAAAATGTACTGTAATATGATCAGCAATGAAATATAATATAGTTTCTAAGTGTGACTATAAACATAAAAACTTGTTAAATATAAACACAAATATATAAACAAAGACACACTAAATAATTTACTCTCTCAGAAATTTAACTGTGGTATTTGTTTATACTAGAAGAAAATGTCTGTTTGCTTTGACATTCATGTAGTTGAAATTCCTTTGACTTACTTGCCAGTTACTTTAATATCTTACATTTTCCTAAATCTGCATTAAATCATTCAGTCATATTTGCTAGTCCCTGGGTGCTATCTAGGAGCCATAAACAAACAGTGACACCTAATTTAGCTATTATACCTCTTGTTTTTTGCTGTCTGACACCCTTCAAGCACTTCATTTTGCTGACTAATCATTTAAAACACCATCTATTTACAAGTCTCTAAATTTACTCTGGATTTATTCCACCTGCTGAGGAATCTGAGCCCTCCTTTAGGTTTTCTGGAATGAAAGGTAAGTATTTCTCAAAGTATAAAACTGAACCACTTCCATGCTCCCTTATCTATCTAAAGTACCCAATTTTGAAATCTGGAAAACAAACGGAAAAATAATAAAAACAAACTCCCTACTTGTGTATGAATAACTGTAGATTTTGTAAATGCACAAATGTAATCACATCCTTAATGAATCATTATTACATTATTATCTTCAGAGAACAAAACACAGAAGAGGTAAGTCAGAATAGCTGCTCAGTATAAGCCTGTGATCCATCTGATTTACTGAAAGATTAAAGTATACTTGAACTGAGAAAGCTAATATCCAAATTTCAAATCACACTAAACACATTCACCACATTCACTCTGATTAGAAGATTTTTAACACATTAAAATTAGCATCTTTACCATACTTTAACTTCAACAAATCAAGTTTCATGTACACATGTGAATATTGAGATTATGTTCCATTCTTAAAACAGAAGAAGAAATCTTCCTAAATAAGTAGTTAATAAATATTACTGACTAGAAAAAAAAATACCTACTGCATTTTGTAGGAAAAACTAATGCTCATCTTTAAAGGTAACCTCCAGTAAGCCAAGTTTCTAAATGCAACAGACTAAATATTTATGTCCCCCCAAAAATCATATGTTGAAATCCTAACTCCCAATGTGATGGCAGTAGGAGGTAAGGCCTTTGGGAGGTGATTGAGTTCTATCAAATTACCCATGGCTCTGCCCTCATGAATGGGATTGGTGCCCCATCCACAATATGAAAAGGTAGCCATCTACAAACAAGAAGGGGTGCTGGGTTCCTAACCCCAGACTTCCAGCCTCCAGAACTGTGAGCAATACATTTCTGTTGTTATTAGCCATCTAGTTTATGGTATGTTATTATAGCAGCCCAAGCTGATGAAGACACCAAATGTTTTTTAAAGAAAAAAAGCTTATGATTAATGATGAATTAGAGTAACTATAAAGTAGAAGTTCTAGGCTAGACATAAACAAAGTGTTGATCCATAGTTTGCAGGCTATCATTAACTGGATCTTAGCCTCAGCATCTCTGATAGCTCTTTCTTAATTCAAGCAAAGGGAAGGAGCATCATGTCAGTTTTATGGCTATTTACCTGAAGTCAGCATCAATATGATGCCAGAATTTTTTTTGAATGTCAGACACCCAAAGCAATATAAACATACAATAATTAGTCTAATAATATAACAGTAAAAATGGAAATATACATCAATTTAGGGTGCCAGAAATCCCAATATACCAAAGATGATTAAAGCACTCTGCATGTGAAGCATGCATTTTTTGGAATCAAAATTATGGCATCAGGGCAAATTTACTGATATTTTTTACAGTATTTATGTCTTGGAAACAGAAACATTACAGATGTATACAATTCAAATCTTATTTAGAAGAGTAACTATTTCTACTTCTAAACTGAATTTGTTTTAATAACTTTTACAACTAAGCAGCGTAGCCATGTAGCAAATTTGGCCCAAGCAACATCAATGTCATGTTCTAACATTGCCTTTCATGGTGGCCTTCCAAATTGCTCACTCTCTCCAGGGCCCTACTTTTTAGACCACCTCCTCATAACCAGCCCTTTCTCTGGCTCAAAACAGTCACAAAGATCTCCTGGCCTCTTCTTTTTTTTTTTTAATTGGAGTCTTACTCCATTGTTAAGACTGGAGTGTAGTGGCACATTCATGGCCACCCCAGTGTCAACCTGCTGGGCTCTGTTGATCCTTCTGCGTTAGCCTTCCAAGTAGCCAGAACTGCAGGTATGTACTACCATGCCTGGCTAATTTTTTTATTTATTGTAGAGACAGGTCTCACCATGTTGTCCAAACAGGTCTCACCATGTTGCCCAGACTGATCTCAGGCAGTCCTCTCACCTCAGCCTCCCAAAGTGCTGGGATTACAGGCTTGAGCCACCACACCCAGCCTCTTGGCTTCTTTTTAAAAACCACCAAACAAACAATAACACTCCATGTCAATAATGAAAACACTTTTATGATCTTGCCTATTCTGCTTATAAAAACGATTACACAGGAAACTGCAAAATACATTATTTGCAGTTATTTCTTCACAAAAATTATTTCATTTCATCTTCAAAAAATGTCATCCAGATTAGTATTCGAGAACAGACCCTAACGTCCTTCCTCCAGAAGAATGAATGGACACCAGATTGATAGTTGGCATGCCTAGGAACATGCGGCTGGTTAGGGCCAGCCATGATTCAATGCTGGATGAACTTCAGATTCTCCCTTCAAGGATCTGAGGCCAAGGCCACCACCAGCCCTGGCTAGTGTGAATGCAGTTCCACACCAGGGCTTAGGCTGATTAAAAGAAGAGCAGCTGAACTGTAGCACCCACTCACCCCTCAGCCAGGGGCCAACATGCAGTATACCATCTGCACCGCCTGTGTGGTAGCCCAAATAAGAATAAGGGTACAATTTATTAAATGCCTACTATATGCTAAGCACATCATATACATTGTCTTGTTTATTCTCCCAAGTAACCTTATGAAATAAAACACATGAAGCTTTCATCTCCTAAGATCACAACGCCTTCTTCTAGAATACGTCCTGAAGGACTGGCTTGAAGCTCCTTACAGTTAACATTTTTTAAAGAGTAGAAGGAGTATGCTCTAAAATAATGATGAGTAGAAGGAGTATGCTCTAAAATAATGATGAAAAGGTATAGTGTAGTAAATGCGTAAACCAGTAACATAGCCATGTATTATTATCACGTATTATCTACTGTGCAAGTACATAAGTACAAGTACTATGCACTATACTCTTATATGACTGGCAGGACAGCGGGTTTGTTTTCACATCAGCATCACCACAAACACGTGAGTGATGTGTTGTGCTAAGATGTTGGGAAAGCGGTGATATCGCTAACTAATAGGAATTTTTCAGCTCTATTCTAATGTTATGGGACCGCTGGCCTAGATGCCTTCTGTCATTGACCAGAATGTTGTTATGCAGCACAACTATATACATGAGGCCCAATAATTAGATTCGCTAACCATCCTAGAAAATGAGCCACATATACCTCATTGCTGAATATCACTATAGTCACCTTTGAGGTTCTCCCCTTAGGAAGCTTTGCACCAGCGCCAGTACCTAGTTCACTTGTCCAATCAATTTTGGAACTCTTTTTCTGGAATGGCCATCAGAGCTGTCCTCATTATTTGTTGAGGCCTGACAATTAAGTTTGCGAACTTGCCGCCGTGTCCTTACGTTGGCAGCACTGTACAAGTAACTGTATTGGAACACCCTTCCTATTCACCTGGTCTGGCTACAATGACTTTTTTCTTTACCCTAAGATAAAGGAACTATTGAAAGAAAAACATTTGATGACATTCAGGACATCAAGGGTAATATGACAGCTCTGATGGCCATTCCAGAAAAAGAGTTCCAAAATTGCTTTGACAGGTGGACTAGGCACTAGCATTGGTGCATTGCTTCTCAAGGGGAGTACTTTGAAAGGGACTGTAGTGATATTTAGCAATGAGGTATGTGGCAGTTTTTCTAGGATGGGTTCGTGAACTTAATTGTCATACTTTGTATGTACCTAACAACAGAGCACCTAAATATACAAAGCAAACATTGAGATATCTGAAAACTCACTGAATAATGACTTTCAGTCAATGGCCAACCTCATCTATGACATAACAGTGATCTCTTAAGATTATAATGGAGCTAAAAAATTTCTCTTTTCTAGTAACATCATAGCTGTTTTAAAGTCATAACACACTGCGTTACCTTTTCTGTGGTTAGAAATGTCACACTTGCCATTGTGTGACAATTGCCCTCAGTATCAGTATCAGTACAGTAACACACTGTACAGGTTTGTAGCTTAGGAGTCATAGGGTATACCATATAGTCCAGGTGTGTGGTAGGTTGTACCATCAAGACTTGTGTTGTAAGTTCACTCTATGATGGTCAGTCAGTGATAAAATCCCATAACCACGCATTTCTCAGAACATATTCTAGTCAATGATGCATGACTATATCTATCTATACATACACAGACACACACACATACTATAAATATACATTATATATATGCACACACACTATATATGATATGGATAAATCATATATATATTTTTATCCACTAAACTATACCTATAAATATAATATGTATATATATACACACACACACACACACATATATAGGATATATGATATGGTTATACTATATATATATAATATATACAACATATATTTCAAATATTTATATATTTAGTGAATAAACACTCTTTCAAAGTAAAAGTAAACGAAGCGCATCTGAGAGGGAGCTAGTGACATTCATATTTCATTTTGTGAGTTTAATAATTTTTATGTTCACTATATTCTAAAGTTTTTACAGTATCAGTAAATTAATATCTCCCCCACTATTTTTAGAATTATTCAGGTTAAATATCTAATAATAGAGTGTTTTCCCATTATTAAAAAGCCAAAAACAATACATGTTGTCATGGAAACAGTGAAAAGAGAATGCTTATACACTGTTGGTGGGAGTGCAAATTAGTACAACCTCTATGGAAATCAGTATGGAGATTTCTCAAAGAACTAAAAGTAGATCTACCATTTGATCCAGCAATCCCACTACTTGGTATCTACCCAAAGAACAGAAGTTGTTATACAAAAAAGACACCTGTACTTGTGTGTTCATCACAACACAACTCACAATTGCAAATATGTGGAATCAACCCTAAATGCCCTTCAACTGATCAGTGGATAATAAAAATGTGATGTGTACACACACACACACACACACACACACACACACACACACACATATATCAAGGAATACTATTCAGCCATAAAAAAGAATAAATAATATATTTTGCAGCAACATGGATGGAATTGGAGACCATGAACTTAGGTGAAGTAACACAGAAATGGAAAGCCAAACACCATACGTTCTCACTTATAAATGGGAGCTAAACTAAGGAACCTCAAAGGCTCATAGAACAGCATAATGACAACGAACACCCAGAAGTGGGAAGAGTGGGAAGAGGGGCAGGAATGAAATATCCCCTGTTGGGTACAATGTGCACAGGTGGAAGTGGAAGGAACACTTAAAGCCCAGACTTCTTTGCCAGTACACAATGCATCCACATAAACAAAAGTAATTTGTATTCCCTAAAGCTATTGAAATAAAAAGAAAAAAAAGATAAATAAATAGTAAAAATAAATAATAGAATGTGTTCCATATTTCCAAACATATCAAGTGTCAACTACAAAAAAATTGACTCACAGGTACCAGTCTTTAAAAGCTATTTCTCTTTAAAAGTTAGCATGTCTTAAATGACAGGGAAAAAAATGATAACAAATGAAACTTTAAGGCGAGCTAAAAAATGCCAATGACTGGTAAAGAAGGGTTACGTCAAGAGTTCAGGTTTTGGTGTGTTCCCTTCAATGCTGCTTCAGTTTCACCTGGATTTCAAAGGCAGTCGCATTGCAAATGTGGTATTTACACCTCATTTCCCGGCGTAGAATCTCTAACCTATTATGAAATCCTGTTAAAAGTATAAAAATGTCTTCAATATTCAAATGAAAAATTCATTAGGATTTCTAAACGATTTGGAAACCAAAGCTCAACAAAATACTGTTGTTACTATCATTGCTAAACCCTCCCAATGCACATATTTTTGTATTGTAATAACTACTTAAGGTGGCACTACTATTATCTCCCATTGTACAGATGAATAAGTTGAGGCACAGAGACATACTAAAGATAACTTTTCTTTTTAGATAAAACATACCATAGGTCATCATTAAAAATTTTCTAAATCATATGGACTTTACATAAATAATAACTTGAAATTAAACTAATGAACAAACATACCCACCTTTTCTTACTAACATCCTCATTAGTGTTACGCTAGAGAGTACTGTGACCACAGATTTTTTTTAAAACTCAAGACTTTTTCAATCCAGTTCATTTATGTTTTGAACCATAGCAGATAAATGACTATGTAAATATAAATTTTCCAGTTTAGTAAAAGTATCCACAGCTATAAATAGAGAAATCTGTTATGTGGCTCATACCTCTGCTTACCTGTTCTAAATGTCTTGTCCTTCTTATAATCTGTAACAGCTAGTCACTATCATAGCATCACAAATATGACCACTAATGACACCAAACACAATCAAGTCTGCCAGAAGCTGTTCAACTGGGCAAGAAAGCTTTTTGGCTGTTAGCCTGGTAAATCATAGAGTAGGTCTGGTCTGGGTCTGAGTTAGTCTCATGTTTAAAATTTTGCAGGAAAATAACTGCAGCTAACCCCTTACTCTTATATCAAAATGTTTTCAATCATTCAGGGATGACCCTAGGAGTGGGAAAAGGTGCCTACCAAGTAAATCAAAGACTTTAAAAGATCATACCCTTAATTTAACGTCTGAAGTGATCTTGAACTAAGGGGAAGACCTTGAAAACAGACTACTCTTGCCTCACAAGCTCTCTGCCATGGTTCAACCATTGTTCTACCATGCCTGTCCTAGTTCTCAGGATCAAAAAGCTGATGGAAGACCAGAAGGGCAAGCTATGACTCTAGATGATGCGTTAGTGTCGGTGTAATTCATTCTGCCTAAAAAGTCCAGTACTCCCACTGTTACACCACTGTGTTCAATCTCTCTAGCCTAGTGGCTTTCAACTTTGCTTGTGCACCTGGGAAATCACCTGGGAAACTTTCAAAAATGTTGACTCTTGTGCCTTATTGAAGACCAAATTAGAATTTGTTGAGCTTGAGTTACCTTATTGGGTTGACTGACCACCTTCAGATTCCATGAGTGCCTAATTTGTATTGAGAAAATTACTGATTCAAGGAGATTATCTGTATCACTGCAGATTACAATTCAATCTCAATTCAGAAGGTCCCAAACTTGGCATAAGATCTCCCCTACCTCCAGAAACTCAGGGTACAGCAATAAAGAGTACCAATGTCTCAATCAGTCCAGACTAAGGAAAGACATATGACCGATGTCAAAAGATCTCTGAATTCTGCTTTTGTCCATTGCAAGGTAAGTTAGTCTAGGAAATGTAACTAATATACATTTTCTTATCCATAGCACCATATCAGTAGAAACTGATTCAGAGTTTTTAAAGCATTTGAGACATTTTACAAAGGAAGAAAAACTTGATTCCATAATTATTTTTTATTTCATAATTATTTTTTATTCCATAATTGCTAAAAAGATAGAAGAGAAAATGGACAGTCATGACAGAATGTAGTGATTAATAATTCACCCATTTTTTTCTGGTGTTGTGTCTGTATAGTACTTTCAGTGTAATTAGTTCCTATTTTTGTTTGCTTTTGGTTTTGTTGTGGAATTTCCAAATATTTTCTAATACATACATTATAACAGACATAATAAATACCAAAATAGACTTATATCTTATACTAGAATACTAGAATCCATGAGATGAAAATATACACCTGAAAAGATACTCCATCCCAAGTATTCATTAATGCCCTTAATCAGAATCTTAATAGAAAAAGTTGATTTTAAATAATTCATTTATCTTTATTCTTTACCTTAATTTTAGCAATTAACAATAAATGTGTTAGATGCATTCTACAGAGAAAAAAGTAAAGGAAATAAAATTCCCTGCATCTTCAAAACATCCACATTAAAGTCATTTTTTAGGGGGAAAAGTGTACACCAACATATTGTTATATTGCAATCCTTACTTTGATTATTGCTGCAGAGTCACTGGCAAGGTTTGTTTAGCAAATTTCATGCCAAGATTCTGAAGTATGCACCCTATCCCTCTCCACCCATAATTCAATATAAACACTTTTCTTCTGACAGACATTTTGAAAGATCAAAGTGCAGAACAAAGGCAAAGAGTGACATGAAGCGCAAGTTCTGGACCATTGAGATGAATGGACAGATTAGCCAGAAAATTCATGATGACACCTCAGACCTGCAGAAGTGGTTCTGTTTATGTGATTACAGTTTCAATGCCTAGGAGAACCAAACCTCCAAACAGCCATTTTCCTCTATGCCCCTACAGGAACTCTGCAATATTTCAACAAGTCCATCCATCAATGCCAATCAGTGCAATTCACTTGACGTCTCATTATAGGTTTTAAGCAACTGGATGTCATCTCGAAGAGGACAAATGTTCATTACACAAACCATTGTGGACCAGATAGAACCTTTATGCAAAATGCATCAAACAAAATCCAGTATATTGCCAGCAAGGGCTAGATAAAAGTCAAATAAAATAAACTGGCAATTGTGGAATATGCTCCTTACAGTATACAATGATCCAATTGCCTCACACTTATGATTTACAGACATATTATAAGGAGCTGTGTTCAGCTTGCTAAACAAAAAAATATGGTTTTATGCATATATACTTGATATAGAGAATTAGATTAAGAGTGAAGTTTTAACTGTGTGGACTTTTCTGATCAAGAAGTAGAAAAAAAAAGAGAATGTTTGGGTTCACTAACTGGAGTTCAATATTTTCAGCAATTTCCAGCCACCCTCTAAATTAATGTTTTCAGCAATGTCGTATACCATCATGTTGATTTTAGAATATGGCTAAACATCAAAATCCCAGCCAATGTTACTCCTTTCACTGCTAGCTTGAAAGGATATGCAATTAATTATATTACAGATTTATGGGATTCTAACTAGAACCACACTGACCATCTTGCTAGTGAGTACAGGAAGAAGGTAACCCACTTTTGGCTGGAAGAACCTTCAGGAATTTATGCACAATGGTTTGCAGGAGTAAATTTACTTTCTTAATAGATTGTGCTCCAACCTATTAAAATTCATACCTGTTTCCTTGAAGTATCCTTATGTCTATGGACAAGTTATGTTTGTAGTAACAAATTAAAAAAAAGAACTGAAAAGTCTTAAAACTTTTTTTCTTTTTAAAAAACTCTTCTCGAATATGCTTTGAACCTACAAAAAAATAACTGTATTGGCAGGCAACGGGAAAGTTAACTTTATAATTCTTTCCGGGGGCAGGACTGGCAGTAGTTGGAAACTGCTAGGGGAGGGGAGGACACACCTCATCAACAAGGATACCTGCATAATGAACATTTATATACCTAACCCTGTACTGTATCCCACATCTTTAAAATAAAAAATTTAACATAATAATAATAATCATTATTTCCTATACTAAAATGATTTAAAGATTCTTTATAAACTTTATTTCCCCTTAGAGCAGCAGTTACGCTGATGCAAACAATCCCATTTGGGGATGATGACAGAGAAATACAATGAGTGGCGCACTTCTTCAGTCATCCCTCTGAGTCTCTCCTGGGCGGAGGTTGGAACATTTTTCATGACTTGCTTGGCATCATTCTAAAAGGCTTTTAGAATATCAGTGCTAGCTATCTTGAGTTGATCAGTCTCCTGTACAGCCTCTTTTCAGCAATGTCCACACCATTTAGGAAAAAATTCATTGATAATTAGAAATTCCACTGAAGGAGTTATTGAATAAAGACAAGATATGAAGTTCAAGAGAAAATATTCTCTAGATTTTGGATGCAAGAACACTAATATACAAATATTTCAGAAGGAAGAAAAAAAGGAGGAAAGACAAAAAGGAAAAGAAAGAGAAAGGAAAAGAAAAAAGAGAGAAAAACAAAAAGAGAAAACAGATCTTCTGTAATATAACTTTCTTGACTCACTTTCAGAAAACCCCAGTATTCTAATACTGATATAGAAAATAATGATGTAAGCTGTTAACTACTTTTTTGTTGAATTTGACATCTCTAAAAGAGAATTTTTTTGAAGTGTAAAAAATGGTTGACTTAAGAATTTCACTATTCTGCTGTTATACTGAGACTGAACAGACTCAAAATAATTCATTAGCAATGACCCAGAATTTCATTTCTATTTCAAAGAAAAAATATAAGAGAGAGACACAGCATGATTTAGTAATTTTTTGTTAACAGTCAAAAGATATGGAAAATGTGGGAGTACTTTTCACTTTAAACACATAAAGAATTCTGAAGTAGAGCAAAGGGGAAAAAAAAGATACAAGAATCCCCTAAACACCCTATGTAATATAAGTAGTGTGGTAAATTCTGGGGGGCTGAAAAATGGGTTTAGCAGATTTTAAACTAATAGCAGATGGAATAAAAGTTTAACTTATAATTACTGTCTAGATATTTATAATGATTTTTGTCAGCAATATATTCAAGCAACAACTGTGGTCTACACAGTGAGTTCGTCAATTATTACCCCTGTTCCCACTCAGGTGTACCACAGAGAGTCATTTCCTCCTTTGGCTTGGCCACTAGTTACGCAGGAATTTTTGTATTCAGTTTTGCCTCCCTGAGTCTGTGTCTGAATCATGGACATGTTCTTTCTTCTTCTTTAGTATTACTCAAGTGGATCATCAAGAAGCTTCAGTGGAAAGAGTGAATCCTTATAACTAGCAAAAGGGGTCAGAAGAAAAGAAATGAAATAAACTGTTAGCCTTTTCCATGAAATCAATTTAAACTTTTTTTTCAGAAAATAAAGCACTGTTTAACAGAACAATATAAACAGAGTGTACATGAGAGGCCAAGCTCTCAGGTATAGAACCAAATAGAGTCCAGAAACAGAAACCATGTGTTTGATATATAACAAATTTGATATATGACAATGGGGCACTGCAGATCACTGGTTAGTCAAGGATATTTAGTTAAACACACGGGAAACAAAAATGAAATTGGATCCCACCCTCATACCACACATAAAAAAATCCCAGGTGAATTAAAAAGTAAAATAAGATAGGTCACTTTAATCTTAGAACAAAATGCAGGACGATATCTTTATGATGTTTCATAGGAAAAAAATTTCAAACAAGACATAAAAAGGTATTAACTGCTAACTTAAAAATAAAAATTTGAATCCCTCAAAATTAAAACTTCTGTTTATCAAAGGATATTAAAAGAAAGTGAAACAGTGATTTGCAACCTGGGAAAAGATATTGACAACCTAATTGACACAGGGTTAGTATCAAATTATTTCAACAACTCCCTTAAATCAACAAGATATAGAAAAAAGCCAACAAAAAGTGGACAAAGAGACGTTTCTCATAAATAGAAGCATGAGAATGAGAAATACAAACTTGGGGTGTGGATAGCAGTTATTGTAGAATTGTGTTGTTATAAACCATTGTATTGAATAAACACATCAAAACATACTCGTACCTCATACCAATCAGAGAAGTGCAAATTAATATCACATGAACATTTTCCAGATGACAAAATTTAAGAAATTTGAATATACAAGTTTGGGGAAAGATGAAGAACAATGGGAACACTGAGATACTGCTGATGGGCATATAAATTGTTTCCAAACATTTTAAAAAATAATTTAGTCTTATGAAGTTGAAGATTCACCCACCCTATGACTCAATAATTCCACTCCAATATACCCTAAAGAAAAGCTACATGTGTACCAGGAAACAAGCACAAGCATTTTCATTAAAATATTGACATAATAGCAAAAACCTAAAACAAGGTAAATGCCTATTGAGAGAAAACTACATATGCAAATGTGGTTTGTTCAAGTAATGAAATAATAAAGTGCAGCAAAAAAAGAATAAATCCAACTATGCATAAAAACCTTAGAATACATTTTAAAACATAATATTTAGTGCCATGTTTACCAAGCTCCAAAACTAACAAAACTAAATATTGCTTTGGGATATATACAGATATAGTACCTTTTTACAAAAAAAAAAAAAAACCCAAGAATGAGAGATATAAACTTGGGTCATGGGTAGCAATTATTATAGAATTGGGTTGCTGTGAAGCACAGAGCACTGCAGGTATTGAAAGATGGATGGTGGTGCACAAGCATTCATTGTTACTTACCCATGCGACATAGTGAGACTTCGACTTCACACAAAAAAATGACAAAATTAGCTAGGTGCGGTGCCGTGCACCTGCAGCCCCAGCTACTTGGGAGGCTGAGGAGGAAGAATCACCTGAGCACAGGAGGTTGAGGCTGCGGTGAGCTGTGATTGTACCATTGCACATCAGCCTGGGTGACAATATAAAATCCTGACTCAAATAAATAAACAAATAAACGGCTACCTGCTGAGTACCCATTTGTATGTATAAAACTTTACATTAAAAAGTACAATGCCGTTGTAATTCCCAATGTTACTTTTTATATATTAAAAAAAGAAAATATGTGCAGACCTGTTCTTTGGGTTTTCACGGTGTCTTCAGTTATTTTTATGTCATTCAAATTTTAAAATGAGATATGTTATACAAAAATTTGGTAACCTTTTTCTCTTGAAAAATAGGAAGAACTAGTGAACCCAGGCCCACATTATTGCTGGTTCAAAAGTCAGTGGACTAGTCCCATGGCTCCTATCCAGCTTGATTTGACCATTTATGTTATCTCCTCGGTCTCTAAGCATCTGAGTTTGCCACCCCTTAGAATGCATTGGCATTTACAATGGTTCTTTTGGAATGATGGAATTAAATATGATGCTATGTCTTCTATTTACTTATCTGTGCTTTCCAGTCTTCTGAAATGAACATCCGTTATGTGTGAAAAAGAAACAAAAGCATTATTTTGATGAATATTTGAAGAATGTCATACAGATGGAAAGAGAATGAGAAACAAATTACCTAGAAAGGTAGGGAATGCTACAAGTTATGAATCACATATTAATAAAACTAGCCACATTTAGAGAATTATAATAAACCTGCTTAAACCAAAGCATTTTCTATAGGTCTTTTTCTTCTTAAACTGAGTAAGGTGACCATCTAGCTAAAAGCATCACTTTGCATAAAAAGACGAGAGCCAAAACCCTGGCATTTCAAGTCGAGCATGGAACATGACTAGGTGAATGCCTATGAGCATTTGTTTTAGAAACCAAGTTATAACTTTGCAACTACAAAGACGGAAAAGAGCTTTGTAACAAGGACCTAACAGCCCTGCCCAAAAATGTTGTCATCTGTCAGTGTCATATATTCTTGAATCTTTTTGAAGGATAAAACGAAAAAGGTGGTTATGGAATTAGTGCATTTTACCCTTTGGCTCTCAGTTGTGCTCCTACAGAATGCGTTCATGTAAAAATTCATCAGTCAAGAAGGTTCTTGGCCCACTATGATTAAAAGGCCAGAACCCATGGCAATGTCAGTACAAGTCTAGACTGACATTGTAGCCGGTTATTTTGGAGCAGAAAAATTCTACTGGTGCAAATTCTAAACCTTATATCCTGGGCTAATTGCCATGATCCAGAATTCTTTATTCCCAAGATATTAAGGTATGCCTGCCCATTATTTTCTTCTAAAACATACAGCTAGTAACTGACAGTGTTGGTGATAAAACCTCCACTTCCATGAATCACTTGGTAAAAGATTGATCAGTTTCTGAATAAGCCTTGCTCACAGCAATTCTGCAAAGCTGACATTACCCATGATCAGTTTTCTTTAGGCTTATCTCAATATGACACATATAGTAACAGATATTAAGGACATTAGGAATGAAAAATAAATTACAGTAATGGGTAATGAAGGCCAGAATTGCAGACTCATTTTATTTTTCTACCACGATCCATGATTCCTGGTTACTTTGGGTATTTTTTTTAGTGGAGAAGAAATTGACAAAAAATGAATAATTGAAAACAACACAGAAAGGGAAGAGTAACTGGCATGAGAATTCATCAGGCACTATGTTACATTCATCTAATCTTCTCAAATCTATTTGGAAATTACTATTAGTTATTCTTATGTTAAAGATGAGGAAAGTAGTGGGCTTTTTTCTATTCTAGAGAAAGGTTAACAGTAATTTACCCAATGACACAGCTAATAAATAATAGATCTGGCATTGAAATTTTATAGTCTTCGCTTTCCAAGCCCGCACTTTTTAAAATATTGAGTGTTCAAATTTAGCTTTTATTTGTCTTTGTACTTATGGTCAGGCATTTCAAAAATAAAATTTATCATTGCTCTTTCTTTGACTGCATTTCCTATTCCTAGACTAAGTAGTATTTACTGAAGAAATAACAAATAATACTGCAAAGATAATCACCCCAAATTCATATTACAGTTAAATCATTGTTTCTACTCAGTAATTTTACACAATGTGAGGAAATCCTTTATACCAGGAGTGGTGAATGTGTAGAGCAAACTTGCTCTTCCTGATTTCCAGTATCAATAACTGCTTATCAAATATAGCTCTCTCATCTTCTTATACTATCATATTGGCCTCAGAATTCTCTCAACACAGTCTCCTTATTGACTAGCCACTACCACACAATCAGTGTTCACGCCTGATCAAAAATGTATTTATCATTCTAGGTCTATCTCTCCCACCGTGGTGGTTCTAAAACTATCCAAACACCAGTTATCAATAACATTTCTGCCCTTCTCACTCCCAGCAAACAGTCCCATAGACATCTAACTAGAATGCATGTGCCTTCTTTCTTATTGACCTCAAACTCTTTCCATCTTTGCACTTGTCTTTGAAAAGCGTTTTCTAAAACTCACCAGCTGTAAGTGGTTTTAGAAAACTCCTTGCTTCATCTCTCAGCTATCCATGTCTTCACTCATTCATGACTTTTCAATCTTTTACCTCTGAGTGACACTTTTCCTCCACCTAACCATACACTCAACCTTTTCTTTTTCATAAAAATAAACAAATTTCCCTTTGATCCTGCTACATTTTAAAAACATCATCTAATTTTTTCCAACACTTCTTAATTTTTGAGCTTCTAGAAAGAATAATCAATATCTGCTTCCTCTCTTTTATTTGCCAACTATTCATTCCTGTTTTTGCCACTTAAGCTCTAACAGGCAAATTCAAAGTTTTGTTAATCTCATTTGTCTACTCTGCTGCACCTTCCTCTGTAGATCAGGCTTTCTCAAACTTTGAAGTGAATTCCTTGGAGATCTTGTTAAAATACAAGATGCTATGGGACCTGCTGGGGCATGGGATTCTGAATTTCCAGCAAGTTTCCAGGGGATGCCCATGCTGCAGATCCATGAATCACACTCTGAGTAGCAAGGTTATAGACAACTCTCCATGTTTGAATAATTGTCTTTTCTTGTTTCCTTCCAAAACAGACCCCATGCTGTTTCTTTCCATTTTCTAACTTCCTTTTTCTGTTTCCTTATTGACTTATTTTCTTCTTTCTTGTGCCTAAACTTTTTTCTTTCTAATATTAATACAAAAAAACAGTATTATTTTGATCATTTATCATGCATCAGTCACTGTGAAGATTGATTACCTCACTTAATCCTCATACAAATCCATGAGAACTACTTTCATTCTAAAGATGGTAAAATCAAGGTGCCATCGCTAATACTGCACAGCCAGCTTGGCACAGGGATTCAGCCATAAGCAATTTACCTCAATAGCCTGGGATGTTATCTTCAGCAATCCTACCTTGCACCAATATTCAAGAAGCCATGAGCAAGTCAGTGACACCAACCTTGCATCCCAAAAATGAGTGGAGAAAGGGTGTGATAAAGAAGGGGAAAAGGCTGCGGAAAGGGAATTTAATGAACTATTGTAGGAAATCTGACATGCAATGTGGAGGAGTGAATGGACTGCTATTGCAAAATAATCTGATACAGCCCGTCCATTCAGAGTTAAATTTTTGAGACTTAAGATCTTTAGGAATTGCTGGACTCTGAAAAAATCTCCATGGTAAGGCATTTCCCTAGGAAAATCAAATAAACTCTGGAGCAGTCCAGATCCTTTCAATGCAAGTCGTATCAAATAATACAACGAGATGCTCTTTGTATAAAAACACAAAAGTAAGATTCTCAGAACTGAGATCAACCAAGCACAAAAAGAGGAGACACCTGGCAATATCCCCTTTTGTCTATATTTATGCCTTCCTCAATGCTCAGTCGATTGGCCCTCTCTAATTAATCCTTATAACACTGCACTTCTGAGGGGCAAATTAGAAGCAGAAAACATCTACATTTTGTAAATAGGAAGCAGATGCACTGACTTAGTGGTTCATTAGTGAATCAATAACAGAACTTCAAAATCAAATCTAACTTAGATTCCCCTGATTTATCTACATAGCATGGTACCACATGCAAATTTTAGAAAGAAACGATGCTTTTCTTTCTTAAGAAAATGAGTGCTCAGAAGTCTCCAAAAAAAAAAAAATTTTTTTTTCTAATTGAGGCCAAATTCAACAAAAACCTGCAAAAATGTGCCAGTTTTTTTCTCTAGGATTAGTATGTTTCTTCTAAGCCCACAATTACTAGATAGAAGCCTTGCCCATTAATCCTCACAATCAGCTTTAGAAGTATCTGAGATCAGACATCAGGAAGTTACAAAAGATATATATACCTCATTTGACTTTAAGAAAAAGTAAAGAAGGAAATTATATGAAAATCTACTGTGGTGAAAATAAAAGCCATGGATTAAAGGCTCTATGAAAAACCACCTTATTAAATCCTAGCCATCCTTTAAAAAGATAAATAGAATTAATTATAATTAATGGTTGTAATTACTTTCATAACATGCTTTTCTTGACATAAACATTCTTTAATCAGTTCAAAATAAAAAAATGCTTATTAGTGAGTACACTATTTTAATAAGCTTTACCAACACATGTCTAAAACTGGCATCTCCAGGTACTTGAATCAATCTGGGGGAAAAAAAATCTTTTTTTTTTTTTTTCTGCCATAGATTCTACACTTTGATAATTGTCACGGTATAGATTTGCACTAAAGGAAAGATATAAACTAAACATAGCCATGCACATATTCTGACCTTTCAAGAAACAAACTAGAATTCTTTCCCATTCAGGATTGCTGTACCTTCAAATATGAGACTCATGAATAACTCTCACTAAGAGATAAATGTGGCAGGAAAGCCAGTACATGAAATTTAAAATCACCAGCATGATATGTCTGATAAAAGAGTTACTTTGATAGAGTAAATAATAGGGGTTTAAATCCTCTTATTTCTAGAATTACAGGAATCGAACCTGCACTTAAGAACTCAAAATTCTCCGTGCTACCTAATTACACAACAT